>JAVXUL010000020.1:3953687-3966160 GCA_035590515.1 Trichilia minutiflora
AATTATAGGAAGAAAATAATTACACATATTTATATATGAGATACATACATACAAACATATATATATATATATATATATATGTGTGTGTGTGTGTGTGTGTGTGTGTGTGTGTGTATTATGGTAGAAAAATATTTATTCATCTTATGAATAAATATTTGTAAATATTAAATTATTTAATATTAATATCTTTTTGAGATATACATTGTATGTTGAGACATATATATAACATGTGTAATGACTCTTTGTATAAAATTATTAAATCTAAGCCTCCTATTGGTGGGATAACAATGAATTCTTTGACATAAACTTTGATATCCCAATATTTCTAAAATGTGAGGGGTGTTAGGTTTATAGCATTGAACTTAGTTATCTGGTTTTGGGGTGCGTATTTTTATCTTGATCAAAATTTATATTATGTGAGGTTGGGATGAGAATAACATCTTTAGAAATACAATGGTTTCGATTTAACTGGCTTAGGGTGCTAAGATTTCTAAAATGTAAGGTATTCAAAGTTAAGTTTAAACAAAGAATCAAATCTTACATGGAGATGTAAAAGGAAAGGAGTCTCCTACTTATTAAAATTAATTCACCAAGATTTTTATTATGTGAAGTTAATTAATTTTGATAAGACATTGATTCTCCACTACTATTAAAATATCCAACGAAACCTTTTTATCCTAACTTGGGGAGTATAGGATTCAAATTAAATAGTGAGAGTTAATATTAAATTAGCATATAAATATAACGCCCAAAATATTTGATTGTTATATTATTAATTGTTAATATTTATAAGTCAAATTATTTGATTTATAAAATGCAAATCACTTACAAAAGTTTTCTTCTTCTCTTCAATTCTCTCATAGATATGTGATATATCTATAAATAATATTAATAAACAACATTCTGCTTAAGTATCTTAGATAATTTTCACAAGTTTTTTTTTTCAGAATTTGCTTTGGAAATTAAGAACTATTCTTGATTCCAGAAATTTGGCTATGTCTTGCTAACTCAAATGCCAACAAAGTTTAATTATATGCTTCTTTTGAAAAATATATTATCTTAAACTAATGGCATATGAATAATCAATGAGTATGAGATTATTTGATAATCTCAATAAATTGAGAGCTACAAATTGTACATGAGAATGTCTCAGGTGTTTGTGACATATTTCTTATTTTACAAGAGTTGTACAATGAGACTTCTCAAGTCATGGATTATGTGTTATAAGCTTCTCTCCTTAGTATAAAACTAAGAGAAAGATTCCATTAGATGATTATATCATCGCGATGATTAATATCATCAGGTGATTGGACATTCATTGTGTGGTTATATCAAACCAATACAATGTGAATTTGTTTCTCTAATCTCATCCTCAAAGTTACGAACTGTTTATAATCAGTAAATTCTTGGACAATCGAGTGATCTTTTCTTGAATCACTTGATAAGCTTCAAGAGTTCTATTAGTAGAACAAATGAAGAAAGAGATGAAGAAGATGTCCATGAGGCTTTAGTTAGTTTGACTAATATAAAGCTAAAAAAGTAACAATAGTTAGGCTTAAAAGTTGAACCTAATAGAACAAGAAACTTTATGAAAGCTCTAACCAAGACCCAAAAGGCCAAGACATAAGGAAAAATATTTCCACTGTGATAAGGAAGAACATAATTGGAGAAATTGTTCTCTATACCTTCATACTCTTGTGAAGACTTATAAAGGTAGAAATGTTCTTAAAATTAAGTAAATGTTATTCAAGAACATCCATTTTTTAGTAATAGACTAATATCATAGTTGTTTTGTAAAGGTAACGATAAATCATACTTTATTAGATATAGTATGAGTTAAGGTAAATATTATGGATTTACCGACTACCTACTACAAAGCTTCTGAATAAGTGTCCGTCAAAGTGATTCAATATTTTGTATAGGATATGGAATGCATTGAATCCCAAACATATTATATAATAATATGGGATTATCTAATTTATATTAAATTTGTTAACATTGATAAGTTGGATATAAAAATTTGAGAAGGGTTAATTAAAGGTATATCTTAAAATGGTTTAGGATATTATCTTTCCATGTTGTCTAGTCAAAAAGTTTGATTAGTCAATTTGCATACTTCTTAAAAGAATAGTTTTTGAAAGAAGTTGATGCAAAAGAAAAATGCTACATATAAGGAAAAGTACTTGGAAGCTTAAGCCGACAAAGGTGATAAAGATACCTTTAAACCAGTTAATCTTAGTACTAAATTTTAGCTCATGAATATTCTAATATGTCGTTGCTTATAATGCGACACAAACCTCTTCATAAGTAGAATTTTGATTCATGCTAGTGGAAGAAGTATTCATAATGATGATTTTAGAAATTATAAGAAGCAATCCTAGATAAGATTTCAGGAAAATGACTAAAGGCATGGATTTTAGAATTAATCTATATATTTTAATCAAGTCTAAATACTTGCTGATCTTTCGCTAGGAATTGTTCTTATTGGATATTGAAGGATCTTCAAGAGAAAGACTAGTTTGGATGAATAGGTAGAGACCTATAATACATGACAGGTAACATAAGGATATACTCAGAAACAATAGTTAGATTATGGGATTCTATTTATCAGTAGCCTAAAATCATCTAAATTAATTTAATCATTAATGTATACCGTGATTTCTATATTTGACAGATGGTTATTAAAATAGAATTCTCAGCAGGGTTTAAGAATTAGCTTTAATGATAACAACTTATAGGGTTGGTATTCACTGTAAATAGAAATAAGATATGCGCATTGTATTGATCCATTTACAGATTGAAGCAAGCTTCTCAAAGTTAGGATAATGGATTTGATACTATGATCAAATTGTTTGATATTTAACCAAAACCCAGATGAACCTTATGTTCATCATAGGGTTGTAGATCATGCTATTATATTTTTAACATAATATGTGTATGACATATTGTTGATGGAAATAATATTAGTGTGATGACTGAGGTAATAACTAGTTATATAGAACCTTCTCAATCAAAGATCTAGGAGAAATAACCTATATCCTTGGTAAACACATCTATAATGATAGATCGAAAAGAATAATATGATTATTCAAAAAAATTATACATAATAAAAATGTTGAAGCTGTTTAATATTGAGAATTCTAATAGAGTTCTATTGCCCTTCTTTCACAATCTTAAATCTTTCTAAAGATTTTGGTTCATAGGTTGATGAAGTGGCACAGTGGATGCGTAATGTACCTTATACTTTAGTTAGAAGTAATGTACGCAAATCTATGTACAAAGTCTGATATATAATATATTGTAAATGTTACAAATAGATATCAGATATTTCCAAAGAATAATGATGGTCAGTTGTTAACACAATCCTTAATTACTTGAGAAGTACTAAGAATTTAAATCTGAGTCATGAATTTCAAATGTTGAATATTCAAGAGTCTCAGATTCTGACTTCGAGTCAGATATGGATGATAAACAGTTTACATCCATATACCTTTTATTTATAAAGCTGAATATTGCTATTTAAGAAACTACAAAAGAGGTTGTTTAAATACACAAGTGTATATCTAAACTTAATGTGGTTCCTTATATTGATTATCTGATAATCTTACTTTATGATAATATTGGTATTATCTCATAAGCATTAGAACTGTAAACACGATAAATCCATTATCGTCACATAAGTCCTGGGGTGGTCACAAGAATTATAGTTTGTGAACTATTTATCGAACGTGATCAATAAACGATAAATCACATGGTATGCATATAGTCAATGATTTATCGTTGGATTATACTAGCGTGTAATGTAATCCTTTGACATGAGATGTCTGGAATCAAATTTTGTATGGATGGATATATTTTATATAGTGTATAAGTGCAGGGCTAATCACGCCTTGTACAAGAAGTCAGTTTGGGTATACTTTTTTCATATAGGTATTCGGTTTACAATCAAGATGGATCTATTGGCTCGGACAGAAAGATTGTGAGTACCCGCTGACTCTATCCTAGTTCGAGTTCCTAAACAAATATCGGTAGATGTCTGAAACAAAGTCTCTATTCAGAGCTTAATAAAAGCCCCATGAAGGAGTTTATGGTGGCATGTTCAAGACATATTGATCGATGATTCGTATAAGATCAAATGTAGGGTATTGACATCCGATGAACCTTAATTTGATCAGGATATGCCAACAGAAGGATATTACTCACATGTTAATGTATAATCATAGCAAGGTTTGATGAAGAATTACTTCATTGTGAATTAAAGACTATGGTATATTGCTAAATGCTAACAACAGTCGTTGAGTTCTGAAATATTTGAAAATGACTCACGACTAATTCATCATGAACCTTCATGGTCACACCAAAATTCTTATGCGTTTGGAAGCTATTCTCGAAAGAGAAATTATTCAGAACGAAAGCTAGCACCTTCCAGAATAATAAAGAGGCCGAAAAAAATATAAATATGTATATTAGATATATATATTTATAATTCTTTAAAAAATTAAAGAATTAATGACAAAATAAGTATATATGTAACTTATGGTAAGTTACTATACTTGGTTGTTATGATGATAATTATCTTATGGGCTACATGATAATTGTTATCATTGATTTATGAAATTATTAAATCAAATTAATTAATTATTATTTTTTTAATAGTTAAAAAAATAAATATATTATCCAAGGTCAAAATGGTATTTATATTATTAATATAAATTTTAAAAATTTATATTATAATTAATTAATTTGTTAATTAATTATATCAATTAATTATTATTTTTTTAAATGGTTAAGGAAATAAATAATTAACAAAGATTAAAATGATAATTATATCATTAATATGAATTTTAGAAATTTATATTATAATTATATTGATTAATTATTATTTTTTTAATGATTAAAGAAAATAAATGATTAATCAAGGATAATATAATAATTGCATCTTAAATGATAAAAAAATAAATAAATTATTTAATTAATTAATTTATTCTTTTAATTATTAAAGGATAAATATATATTTTTATTTAATTTTATTTGATAAAAAGTATGATTTTTGGAACAATTTGATTGGTTAAGAATTCATAATTATCATTGATTATTTAATACAAAATAAAAAATAAAAATAAAAATAAAAACTCATTATCTTTTCGAGATAACATTCGACCATTAAAAGGGGAAGGAAGGAAAAATGTTTTTTTTTTTTCAAAATTCTAAGAAGATAATATCTCCTTTATGCTTCATAAGGTAAAAGATATAGATTAAAGAAAATTGATGTTTTTTTATCTCATCTTTATCAAACTTTAAAAAAATCTAGCCTTTGATTTATACATTTTAAATATTAAGATATTAGAAATTTAAACTTTTATACGTGCTTAGCCCATAGAAACCAACATTGTACTCATCAAAATTTTCAATTCCTAAGTTGTTTTTGTTAACATTTTCAAACTACATATATAAATTAAAAAATATATATAAAAACTAGCACATCTAATATTTGATTAAGGAAAAAAATCTACAAATCAATCGACATAAAATTATACATTCAACCAAGACCAAAAAAATGTATTCAACCATGATAAAATAATAAGTAAAATAATGCATTCTAAAATATAAGAAAGACCTTTATTTAGTTACATTCTTATTTTTTAAATCAGTTCAATTCATATTTTAAAATAAATTATATTATTACTTCAAAATCAACTTAATTCCTATTTTTAAAATTAGTTTAATTCATGTTTTCGAAATCAATTTAATTTTTATTTTTGATATTAATTATATTTTTACTTTCAAAATTAATTATATTCTTATTTTTAAAATCAGTTTAATTTATAATTTTAAAATTAATTAAATTTATACTTTTAAAATTAGTTTAACCCTACTTTTAAAATTAGCTAAATTTATACTTTCAAAATCATTTTAACCTTACTTTTGAAACTAATTAAATATAGTTTCAAAATTAATAATATTCCTATTTTTAAAATTAATTTAAACATGTTTTCAAAATTATTGTAATATCCTTTTAAAACCAATTTAATTTTGAAAGTAGCAAAAAATTTTTGAACAAGGCTTTTGGTAAAAAAATACTGGATTCACAATTAATATTACTATTGTTATTTTCACATTTAAACAATAACAAACATTTAAATGCATATTTCTATTATTAAAATTTTTAAATTTTGCATAAATAAATCAAAATTAAAATTAAAATAAATAAGATAAATTTTATATTTGAAAAGTTCGTGAAGTTGGGTTGTTTTCACATTGACGTTATTGATTGAATTGTGTCATCGCTAATTTGAAATGATATGATGAGAGAAAATGAGAGATTTTCTTTTAATTATCAACCTTATATTGATAATTCAGGATTTGAAAAGTTTTAATTATTGAGCAATTTGGTTAAAAAATATATATTTTTAATTTATTTTGAAAATATTTTTTGGCATATTTTGTTTTTCATAAGGATGAAATTATGGTCATTTTTGTCCATTTCCAATTTCCAAAAGAATATTTACAGGAGAGGGAGAGAGAGAGAGAGAGAGATTTGCAGAGAAGCAAAGACATGCAAGACTGAGACCCACAGAGAAATGGAATCATCAAAATTTGAAAGCAGAGGAACAACACAACCTCCACCTCCTCACTGATAAAGTAAAAGGAACAAAACACATCATTCACTTCTTTAGTCCTTTTTCTTTTACTTTAAAGTTTGTTGTTTTAATAAAAATAAAGTGACACTTCACTCATTGCTCCTCTCCTCCAAAGCTTTTATTTGTTTAGTGGTTCTCTTGATGTTTAACATCACAGCTCTCATTTAATCATATTAGGCACTCGTGTTCTTAAAAATAAGAGCTAAAAGATGGTTTCTCTGTGAATTCTCTGTCACCCAGTTCCTGGTGAGTTTTTAGCTGTTTTTCCTTTCGAGTTTTGTTGGGCATTTCAAGATTCTGTTTGTTGGGTGGAAAAAAGAACCATTTCATTCATGTTTATAAAATTTGTTGAATCTGCTTTCTCTTTCGGATTTAATCATGTTTAGATGTTATGGAGGCGGGACAAAATCTTCGAAGGTTCGTGCAATTGAAAATTTTAACCTTTTCCTCTTGGGAACTTTATGCTAATATTAATTTGCTCGTTTGGGGGTAAGTTACTTGCTTGGAGTATATAACATTTTAGAGTTCTGGGGATCAACTTAAAAGCCTAGTGTTTATTTTCAATGCTTTACAAATTTATTATTTAACTACTTTTAGTTATAGTTAAGGGATCAAAAACCTCGTTTTCATTGTAAATGTCATACCTTGATTGAATTATATAAATATGGCTGAAATTAAACCTCTAAGGGTTGAACAAGGTCAAACCAAGATTAGAAACGTTCCGATTGCTGTGACACCCGAAGGTTTTTGGTGTTGCCCATCTCCTGTTGTGTTTCAGAAGACCCTGAAAGCACAAAATCCACTGAGTAAACCTAAATCCTCTTCACCACCACCTAAAACTGCTACCCAGAAGAAACAAACACCATTGATTGAGAAAAAGCCAACATCAGCTTCATTAAGAACTGGGGTTGCTTCTGATGATCCTAGATGCTTTGGCTCCGATACACCTAATATAAGTGCACCAAATGTGGTTCCTGAGAGAATTCCAAGGCCTAAGTTAGAAAGTTTACCTAGGAAGGTGGCAATTGAGTTTGGTGAACCTGGAACGAGCAACACTAAGGTGGTTTTACTGGGAAAGCAAGGCTTCTGCGTGAAGCTAAGCGTGCACAAAAATGTTCTTGTGGAGAATAGCACTTTCTTTGCAGATAAGCTATCTGAAGAGCAATCTGGTTTGTTTTGTTTTGAAATTGGTGATTGTGAGGATTTTGAAAGTTATGTTGAAACTGTGGGACTGATGTATTGCAAAGATATGAAGCAAAGGTTAATCAAGCAAAGTGTTTCACGTGTACTACGTATCCTAAAGGTAATTTGCATATTTATGCAATTGTCTTCTTTGTCTTAGTTGGCTGCATCATTTAAAAAATATCCTTTCTATGTTTAGTTGGTAATTGTAATTTTTGTCAACTTGTGAAACGGTTGCCTTAGATGGATCGCAAAACATCTATTGTTGTTTTATTTCTCTGGATGCGGTTAATTTTTCATTTCTTTGGTACTGCACGGACCTTATAATTTTATCAGGATAGTCTGTTACAGAAATCTTCTGCCCTTCGGCCAAGTAGTGTTGTGGCAGCTTAGAGTATCCCCCAAGTTTTGGACTAACCTTTAATTCATCAATAAGAGATATATGTGGTAGGTTGAACTTATTTATGCAGCTTTTCTGGTGCATGCTCAAAAATATGGCGACGTTGTTTTAGGTTGCTTTTAGATTAGTCGTTGATGTTTTGATACCAGGTCAATTTGCTTGGATAGAGAGAATGTTAATTATTTATGTTTTTGGTGCTCCCCAACCCGAAACAACTACCAGGCATTAGGATTTGTGAGTTGAACAACTGTACCTGAAATCTAACCGAAACATAATTTATCGTTTTGTATTCTGATGGTTCAATTGGAATATGGACAGAACACGAAATTGGTATAATATCCTTATATTTTGTGTTAGATGCAAACATCTAAATAATCTTCAGTGAATACATGCCCATTTTATGGTGTCTTTTTGGTTTTTAAACCTTCAAGCTTGATCTTTAAGGTAAGAGCCTAACAATAATTTAACTAATATACTGTTTCACATGTATGGAAAAATCTAATTAATGAGCTAGTTACATGGATTGACACATTTGTAGTTCTGAACTTGGTTCACACCCAAACAAAATAGTAGATCGCTCAATCAGATACTATTTGACACCATGTTAACTGACCATTAATCTCAAAAGCTTGAACCCGTAAGAAAAGGCCAAGCAGTAGTGCTTAAACACTTTACAACTATGGTAATCATGACAAAATGGGGATTTTTAGAGGAAAATAAGGTGTTTTAGGGCAACCACCCATCCTCCTTTGCCATTAAACTCTAACTAGAACCTTACTGTGTGGTACTCAAAAGCCTTTGATTTGTTACCTTAGACATTGCCTTTTTTACCTTATTTATTTGAGATCTTCAACATAGAAATATGTTTCCTTATTCCTGTTAGATTTTGTCGTTCTTTTCTTAATTAACTTAATTGACTTTCTTAGTTTCTTTCCTAGCAATTTGTTTCTCTATGTTTCCACTTCTATAATACTTCCCTCACTAATGCTTACACCTCTAATTTGTCTTAAGTCTTACTGCTTAATACACTTCACAACAAACCATGGCTTATTCTCTATCTCTTTACAAATGATGCCTACACAAGCCACATAGAAAGCTGCACTACTAGTTGCAATGTCAAATATAATTTGTCTGTGAAAACAGTCAGATTTATTCATTGGGGATATTTATTGTCTTTAATTTATTTTTTCACTGTTAGTTGCCTCTTTTAAACATACACATTTTACAGTCGTTGATTAGAATAGGATGATACTATTTAATCAGCCTTTAATAAGCTGGGAAAAAAATAGCCCTGATATGCATGCTGAGGTATGTCAATTAATTTTTTATACATGAACATCTTTTTTTTTTTGAACTATTGTGCAGGTTGCAGAACTACTCGGCTTCAGCTTGTGTATTAGATCATGCTTGGAATATTTGGAAGCAGTTCCATGGGTTGGGGAAGAGGAAGAAGAGAAGGTTGTCTCATCTGTCCTACAACTCCAATGTGAGGGTATTGGAGTCACCCCAGTACTGAAACGAGTCTCTTACGATGTCTCCAATCCGCCTAATGACACACTTTCTCATATAATGGAACTAGTTCTGAAAAGTAATGAGGAGAGAGGTCGACGGGAAATGAAATCTGTGGTACTGAAACTACTAAGGAAAAATAACAGTGCCACAAACTCTGCCAGCTCAGCAGACATCTGCAATGAAACTATCTATACACTGTGTAGAAGCTGCTTGAATTCACTGGTGGCTCTATTTAGGCAAGCTACCGAGCCAGAGTTTGCTGATAAGCCCTTGGACAGCAAGGAACCTGTGCTGAAGCAAATACCTCTAGAGGCTGATAACCTGTCATGGTTGCTTGAGATTTTAGCAAACAGGCAAGCAGCAGATGAGTTTGCTATAATGTGGGCAAGCCAGCAAGAGTTGGCTGCCTTACATACAAAATTGCCTATTGTGTCTCGTTACAGGGTTAGCTGCATTACGGTGAGGCTATTTGTTGGAATTGGAAGAGGAGAGTTACTACCATCCAAGGATACTCGTCAGATGTTGTTACAAACCTGGTTACAGCCATTGATTGATGACTCCAGCTGGTTGCAACATGGTTGCAGGTCATTTGATCGGAAAGTTGTTGAGGAAGGAATTGGCAGAACAATTCTCACCCTGCCCCTAGAGGACCAGCGGAGTATTCTGCTTACTTGGTTGGGGAGTTTTTTGAAGGCAGGTGACAACTGTCCAAATCTTCAGAGAGCCTTTGAGGTCTGGTGGCGTAGGACTTTCATCAGGCCTTACAGTGATTCTCAAGGTAATGTAGTCCAGTCAGATAACTCAATGACGTCAAAGGAATATACTGAAAGAAATGCCAACATTTGTGAGAGTGATGATCTTATATAAAATAAATAGAAGGTTTCATAGTTTGCAAAGAACTTCTACTTCAAATGTGAAGAAACTGGAATGACAATAGTACTTGGAGCATTTCTCTTTTAGCAAGACCTAAAGTGGAAATCACACTGGAGAGAAAGAGCATGTGATTTCAGCAAACTACCTTCATGCAAATGTTGTGATAAACATGCAATATGGGGTGCGTGAAAACCTTTTTTGAATTGATGAATTTGGATTTATGGCTTGATGCTGATATTCTCAAAAGTTAATGTAATTCAAATTGTTCATGTGCGCTATTCATCCAGGGAGGATTATCTATCTTAATTTGTTTTGTCTTTTAATGATTTTCTTATCAAAATCACATGCGCATGGAATTCAAAGGCAGGGAGCACCTTAATTAACGGTAATACTGGTTGAACTTGGTGCATGCTCGACTCAAGCTGCTCTACTGTCTTTTTGCCTGTGAAATGCTATTAACTCATTCAAGCCTAACCCATATAACTAACCTGGGCAAAATGTCTTTAGTTCATTTTCATTGTAGTTTACAATTTACTTCATATTTAGATTCCTGTTTAAGTATGGTCGAGTGAAAAATGCTGGTTTTATGGTTCTGTTTCTGTTGTAATGGTTTTGGATAATCTGGCCAGATGCCACATTTGGTTGCTTGCAATTGGCATTATGAGATTTTGCTAGCAGTTATTCAGGTTGGTTAAAGACTTGATTTTTATTCAGCTTGACGTATGTATCTGATCATTTTGGTTCTTGTTTATCGTTTTCTTGGTTTTGTTGTTCCTTTAAGCAGAATGGTATGTTTACTTGACTCAGGAGGGGTACCTGTAAAGGAATACACTAATACTGTGCTACTTGTAGTAATTGATGCCCATTTGACTTAATCCAAACAACATTATCATTATATATTGTTGTCAAAATAAGCTGTGCTACAATATTTTAATTGAATGAAGATCTAGTATGTCCTCAGACTTTGTTCCCTGAAAGAGGCAAGAAATATTTCTTCCTTAAAATGTCTGTGGGTGCGTAGGAAACTTGACATCTCCGTACTTGCAATGAAATTCAGAGACAGTCCCGTTAGGACAATATCGCCCATTCAGAAAATGAAATTGAATCAAAATATAATATTTTTGAGGTTCATGAGCTTCCTATTGAAGACATTTTCTGTATTTATGTCATCTTACAGCAATTAACTGTCTTGATTCCATACCATAAAGTTAGTAGAATTTGCATAGCAATAAAGACCAGCATTTGAAAAGGGCGGCCAATCGTAGCAGGAAAAATATACATCGAAATAATGGCACACAGTGTAGACAGGGAACTCTTAACATTCAATCCCATAAATGATTCTGTAAATAGTACCACCAGTGACTTATTAGTTGTTTCCAAGTTGTCTGTTTCCTCAAATCCTTGTTCTTTTCTCCATTTTTAACAGTGCATCTTCTCTGCAGCACAATATGGTAATAAACTTCATATCCATGAATCCAAATAACTTTTCCTCCCTTGAACCCAACCCCTTGCATTTGAACGTTCCTGTGTGATAGAAAATGGACATCAACAAGGGTTGTGAAAAACTTGGACAGACTGGATATAAACAATCAAACATTGTACGTTTTAGTTTGGTTATTAAAAATTGAGCATTCTTTGAGGCCTGACTTTTTAGGGTTCATTGTTGTGAGTCAATGAACATACAGCAGACCCAGTTCAGGTCCCCAATCTACAGTGTCTGAGCGGTTGATTAAAGTGTATGCAATGGGAAATGAATGGAAGCGGTCCACCGACACCAGTTGCCTTCAATAGAGTTTTGATAAAAAAAAAAAGGGAGATTGACATTTTCCCCCCTATGGTTTCCTGAAAAACCATTTACCCCCTTG
>JAVXUL010000020.1:3966260-3985178 GCA_035590515.1 Trichilia minutiflora
GTTGAGGAAGGAATCGGCAGAACAATTCTCACCCTGCCTCTAGATGACCAGCAGAGTATTCTGCTTACTTGGTTGGGGAGTTTTTTGAAGGCAGGCGACAACTGTCCAAATCTTCAGAGAGCCTTTGAGGTCTGGTGGCGTAGGACTTTCATCCGGCCTTATGGTGATTCTCAAGGTAATGTAGTCCAGTCGGATAACTCAATGACGACAAAGGAGTAGACTGAAAGAAATGCCAACATGTGTGAGAGTGATGATCGTGTATAAAATAAATAGAAGATTTCACAGTTTGCAGAGAACTTCAACTTCAGATATGAAGAAACTGGAACGAAAATACTTATTGGAGTATTTCTCTTTTAGCAAGACCTGATGTGGAAAGTGGCACTGGAGTCTGATTTCAGCAGACTACCTTCGTGCAAATGTTGTGATAAACTTGCAATGGGGTGTATGAAAACGTTTTCTGAATCGATGAATTTGGAGTTATTGATTGATGTAGAAATTCTGAAAAGGTGATGTAATGTAATTCGAGTTGTTACTTCATGTGGGCTGTTCGCCAGGGAAGATTATCTATCTAAATTTGTTTATCTTTTAATGATTTTCTTCTCAAAATCGCATGCACGTGGAACTCAAAGTCAGAGAGCACTTTAGTTAACAGTAATTAATCTTAGTGAGTGCTCTGACTCAAGCTGGTCTACTGTCTTTTTGCCTGTGAAATGCTATCGACTCATTCAAGCATAACCCAAATAATTGGTCATCGGAACTGTTTGACCTGGGCAAGATGTCTTTAGTTCATCTTCATTTTAGTTCACAATTTACTTCATATTTACATTCTTGTTTAAGTACTTTCATGTAAAAAATACTGGTTTACGGTTCTGATTCTGCTGTAACGGTTTTGAATAATCTGGTTAGATGCCATATGTGTTTCCTTGAAATTGGCAGTATGAGATTTTGCTAGCGGTTATCCAGATTGGTTAATACATGATTTTTATTCAGCTACATATGTATCTGATCATTTTGGCTCTTGTTTATCGTCTTCTGGGTCATGTTTGTTCCGTTAAACAGAATGGTATGTTTACTTGATTCAGGGGGTACCTGTTAAGGGAGACACTGCTACTGTGCTTCTTGCAGTAATTGATGCCCATTTGACTTAAACCAACCAACATTGTCATTATTTAGTGTTGTCAAAATAAGCTGTGCTACAATTTAATTGAATGGAGGTTTAGAATTGTCCTCAGACTTTGTTGCCTGAAGATGCAGGTCTTTCCTCTTTAATGTGTCTGTGGGTACATAAGGAACTTGACATTTCCATGCTTGCAATTAAATTCAGAAACAGTTCCGTTAGGACAATAATGCCCATTCAGAAAACCAAAATGAATCAAAATAGTGTTTCTAATGTTTATGAGCTTCCTGTTGAAGACATTTTCTGTATTTACATTATCGTACATCAATTAATTGTCTTTATTCCATACCATAAAGCTAGTAGTACAGTTTGCAGAGCAATAAAGACCCAACATTTGAAAAGGGTGGCCAAGAATGGAAGATAAGTATACATCCAAACAACGGCAAAACATTGTAGACAGGAGACTCCACATTCAATCCCATTAATGATTCTGAAAATAGTACCACGCATGAATTGTTAGCTGTTTCCAAGTTCCCAGTTTCCTTGAATCCTCATTCCCTTCTCCATTTTTAACAGTGCTTCAACTGCCCTGTAGCACAATACGATAATAAATTTCATATCCAAAAATCCAAATAACATTACTTGAATCCAACCCCATGAGTTTGAACGTTCCTGTCTGATAGAAAATGGACATGAACAAGAAAACATCCCAGTTTGGTTATTAAAATTGAGCATTCTTTTCTTGAGGCTTGACTTTTTTGGGTTCATTATTGTGAGTCAATCAAACATATTACAGACTTAGTTCAGATTCCCAATCTACAGTGACTGCGCGGTTGACAAGAGTGTATTATGCAATCGGTAATTCTGTGAGTATAGGAAGAGGATGTTAAGCAGAGAAATGAATGAACGTGATCCACCAACAGCAATTGCCTTAATGCAGTTTTGATCTAAGAAAGAATGAATAAATGTAAGTGTTTTAGAGAATTATGAATGAGCCTTTATGCCGGCGTACGTCCCAGGCGTGGGTCCTCTCCTCTCAGACCATACCCATTGAATTTGTCTAGGGCCAACTGACCATTTAGGGCCTTGTTCCATTGCCGAGTCATATAATACCTCCTGGCACTGCATTGCATCGAAATACTTTTTAATGGAAATTTTTAGAGTAATTGTAGGGATATAAATTTTTTGTACAAGCTCTTATCTATAAATTTTAAAGAATTTTTAAGAGCATTTTCAGTGCTAATAAAAATGCAACTTTTTTGTATTGTATGTAAACTGATGTAAAATATTATTATTAATTAATAAATATACAAAAGTAATATAATTACTATTAATAAATAATATGAATCATGAAATAACTAACACAATTATGTTACCTAAATTTGTACACAAAAAATTACACAAAAAATTTGTATTTTTAATATTATTTATTCTTTTAGAGGTGATCTTCTCACTTTTTTTATAATTGTAATAACATACCAATTTATTAGTACATCTCACTAAAGTTTTAAAAATTATAATATGTAATAGTTGTAAATGAAATTTTTATATAATAATAGAAGTAACTTTATCATTGATTAAGATTTGCAATAATTTTTTTTTATCCTTGAGTAAATTTTTGCGACAGAAGTAAAATGTTTAATATTTTATTTTATTTTAAGATAGCCGATTTAGGATTTTTTTAATATATATATATATATGAATAATTTAGAATATTCAAATTTTATTCTGATGATGACGGATCTCGATTAATTAATTTTTAAAAAAATATTAATAAATATATTATTATTTAAATAATAAATAATTAATTAAAATTAAATTTAAAATATATATTCAAATGACGTCTTAAATTCAATCTATAGCTATTGAATTACACATGTGAATAATATTTTTTTTATATTAACATTTATTAACTATTTTAATTACAAAAAATTAAAGGGTTTCGTATAATTTATATTCATCATTTCAACATACGTCTACATATAGCTAATTAATAACTTGATTTGACAGAAAAAATGCATTTCATAAATATTAATATAATTTATTTGTCTGTTGCACAAATTAGATTAATATTGTTACCGGCCCACCCTATCATAACCTCTATAATAAACCCAGATGGGCTACTACAGCCAATCCACATCAATAGCCTGCGCCCAATCATTTTCTTAAAATATTTCTTTCTTTTATTATTATAGTTATTATTATTTGTATCATTTTTTCTGTTTGGTATGATCTATTAATTTTCTTACTGAGAATTTGATCGTGGCCCCCACCCCCTCGAGCTCAAAAAAAAAATCGTCCTCAAACTCCAATCCCAATTTCCTAAACTGGGGCCCATGTACAGGTATTGGTTGGTCGACAGTCCTCGGATTATATCCAACGGCTAACTTTGCATCTATCCACCTCAGAGTGGGGGTCCACCCACGTTATTGTACTGCCACAACTATTTCTTTTGTGTGCGTGTGTGGGGTCTCAGTTCTCTTCTTTAATTACAATACAAAATACGAACAACAAAATCCTTCATACAACATTTTCGTCTGTTTCTTACACATTAAATTTTGTAATTTATGGGACCAAACAAGACAGAAAAACCATTCTGCATTAACCCAACCGCTGTATAAAAATTGATATTTTTAATTTTTTATACAAGTAATAAATACTATAATAGTTCGCAGCTATAGATATTGCTTGGTAGGGCTTGCAGCTTGGAGCTCATTTCAGCCTCATGACCCAGGTGTTATGAACAGTGACTCAGAGATATGGACCACGCAGAAAATTCAAACTTATCTTACACATTGAATGTGACGCAAAAAAACAAAAACAAAAAAAGATTGCTCATTTAATCATATAACAAATGGGGTTTGTTCTTTTGCTGTTCACTGGGATGGATCTTAAACCAGTCAAACTCCTCATGGTCATTTTAACTTTTAACATTAAGAATTCAATTAATGCTCTTACTTCAAGGAATTCAAAAGTGCAGTAGACTATAATTTTCTTGTAGTTTTCAGCATTTCTGTAGGTACTTTATGATGGCTCCACTGAATGCAACAAACCCTATATTGGAGTCCCTACGGTATAAGTGGCATAGATGGCTAGAATGAGATCTTAATCAGTTAATCATGCTCTCACCCTCTGTTTTTTTTTTTGTTGTATGAGTTATATTCATCTAAATATGCATCAAAGAATGGAATACAACAGAAAGCTAGTGACACTGCTTGATAACTCGAGAATTACATCTATGAACAAGAACCACTGAGATTCAAGGCTTTGTATCTTTTCTTTGCATTTGATAGTGCCTTTAACGACTACAAGCATATCATACTATTTTGTTCGCAGACTTAATTTCTCACATGGGTTAAACTAACATAGATTGGATTCTTAAGAAAATTTGATGATCGTTACAGCAGAACAGCTTAGTAAAATTCAATACTACAAGGGCAAGGAATGCTATTTTCGATTAGTTAACGAGTTTTGCTCAAAAGGAAAAGCAAACATATATGCATGTATATTAGGTGAAAAGTACTTGTTGCTTTGCAAGTTATTGTTTTGGATTTTAAGGAACCTTCATTGCTTTTGTTATCAGATAACACAGCAGAAACCTACCATTCCATCAGAGCTAATTAGCATAAAAAGGGCAGAAAATAGAAAAGCTATTTTACGATGTATTACAGCGACACTACAAGCAAAGCCAGACAAGTACTCGAGACTCTTCCGCTTGGCTGTTTTAATTTCAATCAACAAACAGCACAAAGCATCATTAAGCAATAACCTCACGAAAATCACATAAATTACGTATGTATACAATTGTTTAAGTCCTTACCGTCAAGTTTAATCTTTTTATATCCAGTGACAATTTAAGATGACATTAGAGTAAGTTTAATCTCAAAATTTTCTATTTGAATTCCGGCAAACACTAAAAATTAAAGATAATTATTTAGTCGATCACATCCTCATATCTGTGAAAATTATGGAGTTTTCTTCTTTCAAAGAAACTCTAGTCCTATATATGTCTACAAATTAAGTGCATCTCCTTCTTCACCATTAATTTTTTAGTTTCATGATAGTCACTACTAGAAGATTTGTTCAATCTGGGAAACTATTACTCCGTAAAATCAGTGTTCATTGAATAATTTGCTTGTTATACGCTTCGAAAGCACAACAAAAGCATTATAATACCAGACAAAGTCTGTGTAGATTGAAACCTAGACTCCACGACCATATCATATACACTTTGGTTTCTTAATATAATAAAGATTTTAAAGTTGTTTAATTTATTCGTATAACCCTTAATTTCCACATAAGCTAATCATAGTAATTTTATCTATGATGTTCATTATGTATACACAAGAGTTTTATACATTGATATTTAAAATATACCGACTTTAGTTGATATTATTTAAATTTAGACTCTCCTTTGGTGCATATCTACATTTTGTTACAATCTGATAGGCAATTCTTGAAAAGAACTGATCAAATTTACTACGTAAAAAATTGGTATCTTAAATTTCAGCAAAATGTAATTGTCTGTGTGTAAGAATTTTCATATAAATTCAAATTGGTAGTATTTTGAGATTGTCGACACCATTAACATTCTATGTACATGATTTCAAAATTCTTAGTCTTAAAATCAAAATATTTATTTTGTGTATTATACACAATTATTCAGATAAAAATTTAGATTAATTCTGAATTTTACTCTTGTCTAGAAATATTCATTGTTGCAGATGTATAGAGAAAATATAACTTGGTAGCATACGACGAGAATGCTCAGGATCACAAAAATATATATATATGTAGGCGGTAAAAGAATAATTGTTTGTCTCTGTTATTTATTATTAATGCATAGAGTACCCTCAGCAATTGCGGCAGGATTTCATGATAGGATAATAATCGAGCATCCATATATATATCTATATATCTATATCTATATCTATATATTCCTTTTCACGATTCAGATTTCGTGTCTATCTATCTATCTGCATAGATATATATTATATATATGGATTCTGATGCTTACTCTTTTCTTCTCGCTCTCCAAGACTAATATTTAATTGTCTCCAAAAATTGGATTTCATGTTATTCTAATAATATCAAGGTACAAAACCTTAAGTACATATAAACCAAGAGATGCAAAACATTTTACACTATACAATTACAAGGATAGATCCACGTGAAGATAGTACGTACGTACGCTCCTAACTTTATATATATATATAGATAGATAGATAGATAGATAGATAGATAGATGTGCTTAATTTTTCATTATATAATGTACCTTCTTTTTCTTAGTGGAAATGGAGAATGGAGAAAAGGATAGATTCTTACAAGAGGGATATAAAAACATGAAAATCGGGGAGTATTTCTTAAAAAAAAATTCTTTTCGAACATAAAAATAAGTGGATAAAATTCAACAATCCCCAAAATCCCTAACTGAGAAAGAAGTACTCTCCGGCATGTTTCCTGCATGGCGTAGCCCTAGAGTGAGTGACACATCACCGCTGGGGGTTCCAAACCTTATAAGAGTCGATCCAATGTCAGCAGCATTAGCAGCGGTGGTCCCATAATCATAAGCTGAAATCACACTGCCACGTCGACAATTGTCATCTACCATATGAGTCATCGGAAAAGATGGGGAAATGGGTGGCGCCACCTCACGAGTGTTGTTAATAATAGTGGAGGAAGCAGGTTGTTTTGATTGGTTTTCTGGGTAGCATTGTCTATTGATAGCAATTAGTGAATGGTCGCTTTCGAGTTCATTGGTTTCAGATCTTTTTCCTGTTGGATAAATTGTTGCTGCTGCTGCTCCTGCTGTTGTTGTTGCTGAAAGCGTTGGTGTTTGTGCAATCGCACTTTTATTGTTGTTGCCACTGCTTGGATTTCTTTCTCTCTCATTTGTTGCTTCTTCTTCTTCTTCTTCTTCTCCTTCCTTGGCTTCTTGTTGGTACATTTCTTCAACCATAGGTTTCCACAACCGAACCCTTGCATTTATGAACCAATTTGAAACCTGGAAAATTAAACAGGCAACGCTATTAATTAAAGGATTAACAATTTGCATTTATTTATTTACGACACATACACATATATAAACAAAAAAATCACGGTACCAATTATATATGCATTTAATTGCTCCTGCTCAATACACAGCACATGATTCTTCAATATCAATAGGTCGAGTCAAGTCCGTTAAGTTTTGTAGTTGCCAACAGCTGTACAGGTCTCAATTAACGGGATACCGTGCAACCACGATTTCTTTCTTCTTTGTTAAGGTGAAAGCAAACTATTTAATTTTACTGGTAAGCTAAAATAAATATGTACAATTGATAATATACTTAATTAATTTTACTTTTATCTATCATATTGAAATATTTTAGTATACAAGTGTTTGTTTATTAAAATTTCAATCAACAATATTATGTTAAAAAAAATGAAAAAATGTCAATTTTAATGTATTGGTTATGCAATTTTTGTAAAAAAATTGCCACTGAAAATTCCAACAAAATGTAAGGTTTGACAGGAGAAAATTTATCTATAATTTTGACAATATTTTACAAACATGATTTATTAAAAAAAAAAGGACAGCCATGTTTACTTTCTAACAATGAGCTGTTTACTAGTTGCATGAATTTACAGTGCATGTAAACTTTCAATGGTAACAAGTAAAATACATTACACACTAAAAGTTATTAGGTAAGCACTGACACGTAAAAAAGAAACATAAAGTAATTTTCTTTTGCCGTGCAACCTAACTATATATTTCTATTTCTAAGTGCACAATAAATTTGATCCACTGTCTTTATGATTCTTATCGTGTGGTTGTACAAGAGAAAGTTAAGGAGGAAACGAAAGGCTGTCAAAACTGCAAACTCTCATGTCTCATCTCTTGTGTGTACTTGCAGCTAGCCTCTGATCTTCATCAGAATGGGACTTCCTATACCATTAGTATTTATGTCACTCTACATCAACAGAATCTATGTCTAAAAGAATCCAAAGGAAAGATAAAAATATGGATAAAAACTAATGGTCGTTCTCCAGAAGCTAGAGGAAAGGCAGAGAAATAAGACCCAAAACCACGCAAGTTTATCTGAACCTACTAATGGTCCCTTACTTAAGGGTTTCTCTATGTTTTCTTTATGAAGAGTTGTTTTATAAAATGCAGTATACTTAGAAACCCCAAAAGATGAAAAATCTCTCTCTTTGTTATCTCTTTTACCGTATTTATCGTTTTGTTTTATGAGGAAGGAGAGAGAGAGAGAGGAAAATAACCTGATTTCTTGATAAACCAGTTTGCCGAGCCAACAGATGCTTATCAGCGTCGCTTGGGTACCTGAGAAGCAGAAAATGACATCAGAGTCTTTACCGAAACCGTATAAAGATTCAGTCGTCTTTATGTATGATATTGAACCTTTCTTTTTTGCCTACATGGGCGTGAGAATCTAAGCGAAGAAAGTTCAGACCAGCAGCTGCAGTTTTCAGAAGAGGACAACTGCTCTCACTGATCCTTATTTACATGCACCACTCTTTCGATTTATTAGAAAAGAAAGTGTCTTAAAGAGAGAGATCGTCAGTGAAATTATACCATAACAAAGTTGTTTTTTTTATATAACTAATTCTGGAGTCTGCAAGCAACGACCAAGTAAAGCTATAACGTATGAGGAAAAAAGAAAGTAGCAAGCAAATGAAACCCTTTCGACAGCTTTTGGCTGAAGAGACAACATCGAAGGACACTGCATCACTGTTTCTCTAATGCACAAAGAAGAAAGGTAGAAAAAGAAGAAAACAGCTTGGATTTAGTATAACATATGAAGCATCATTACATTTATAATCTAATTATTTTATTTATTTTTTTGGGGGGGCTAATTTATTATTAGAAATGTAGATTGAGATTCCGTTGGTAAGAGTAATTACGACAGATAGGTAAAGACAACGTACGGGTGAAGGAAATGCTCAAAAAGCCAAGCTCTTAAAATGTTGACAGATCTTTCAGGCAAGCCTCGTTGTGGTCTCCAAGCTTCTTGTTCCATCATACCCATTTGGTGAAAAGCTCTTTGCTGCCTAAGACTTTGCTCAAGCATCTTAAGCCTTGGGGTCTCTCCTTTGGTAATACCTGATGTCCCTGCAGCATCTTTTTCTCCAAGTAGCTCACAACTGTGCTTCAATTGTGCTGCTATTGCATCTTTTAGACAGCGAAAATGCCGAGACATCGCCTTCTGGGCCAGAGCAGTGTAGGGAACGGCTGCGCCAAAGCCCATCACTAGATCGAATGAGTTTACTACCATTTGCATTTGTTCACAGTAGTGGTTGTATCTTCGATCCACCTGCAACCATAAACCATAAATCACATGTACCGACAAATTAAACTGGTTAACTATCATCAAACTAAAGTTCATGATATCTGATTGGATTAAGGTTGCGAGTTAACCCTTATTTTGTTAGCGTATAGGCAGAAAGAAAGATTTTTTTTTTTTTTAATTTTCAGAGTCACCAACCAAAGAATGAAGTAATCAATGAGAAAGAGAATAATTAAAAGGTGGAAAAATCATGATTTGATATTCATGAAACAATAGAAAGAGATGATGAGAAGAGAAAGCTAAGTTCCTCTTTCAGAATTCTTAGTAAACCTCAAAATAATTTGATAAGATTTTTGCTCTTAAAGGAAAACTTAAGTGTAAGAATAAATGTGTGAATCAAAATCTGGTACAGTGACATGATTATTAATGACAGCCCAGAATACATTGGTGTTTCTTGGCTTTCTTTCTTTCCCCAATATACCCAATTGACAGACTTTGAGCATAAACAAGACCAAAGATAGAACAGAAAAAACAAAACAAAACACCTAACCAAGTCAAGAAAAGAAAAGATATAATATCAATAACTTTTATCTGTTTCACTGAAATATTACTATGACGGGTATAATGTGGATCTCTATGAGCAGTAGCTTCGCAAGAATCCTACGTGATATGGTGGCTTAGGAGTCGTCTTCCCAATCAGAAGGAACGTCGCGTCTTGCTGGACGCATACTTATAATGGTAGTCCTGGTTCTCACCAAACAAAATTCTTAGATGATTTGCCCTTTGAAACACCATCCAATCAGTGAAATAGTGCTGAACTATTTTAAAAAAATTTAAAAAAATTGCGTAATCAAAACAACTAGATCCTATAGAACCCTATTGCACCTGCCGGCTTTTCTGTATATGGGTCTTAAAATATTCACTAAAACTGGCCGGGATTTTCTATTCGATACTGTTGTCTTTGGGGAAAAAAAATTAGTATAATAAATAAACAAAAATTATTGGGCTTGACTTTTGAAAGAGTGAGAGGATGAGATGGAAAGAGAGAGGTTACATGCCTCATCAAGCATGGATAATAATTTGACCTTCCTTCTTTGATGCTCAATTCTATCAGCAGCTGATAAAGGTGGGAGATCCTTTGTCAATGAAGAAGAACCACCACCGCCTCCGCCGCCACCACTACTACTACCAGGATTAGAACTAGGGTTTGCGATGCTCTTACCAAACTTGCTCTTTTTGAAATGACCTCTCCCAACACTACAAAACTCGTCTAACAATTCTTGGGCAGCTTTAGCATATTTAGAACTCCTTAGAACATTCACCACTCCTAGAGAAGGCCCATACCCAACACGATGGTTTTGACCCACACCAGTTTGTAAATGCAATGGCTGGTGATGACTACCCAAATTCTTGTAATGATACTGAGAAGAAGAAGGACCTCCTGCTTGACTGTAATAAAATAACCCACCATCTCCCATCCTCAATTCTTCTGTTTTTGCTGCCTCTAAGTGCTGTACAGACGATAAAGAAAGTGAAAGGCATTTGCCCTCCACTACTCCCTCTATTTCACTTGGGTTGTTAAGCTGCGCACCAGCGTTGCTTCCTTCATGACCACTATCTGGAACCCATGTCATTTGTGGTGGAGAGATCACACTATTCGTGCCAAAAGCACCACCCGGTCCTGATATATTAAATCCTTGAAGAGAAGAGGATTGGGTTGGCAACAACATGTGAAGTGTAGAAGAAGTTGAATGAGGACGAGGGGTTGGAGATGGTGATCTTGGCTCTGGATTCATCAAGAAAAGCTGCATGGCTGCTGCTGAGTCTGCATTAATGCCTGAAATCTGATGATGATGTTGAGCTAAACTGTCGCGGTCATTATGATTCTTGGAATCACCTAAAGACCCCAAACCTCCTAGCATACCTTGTCTGTTACCGTACCAGTCACTGGCCACCGGTTGCCGTGGAGTTCGATAACTTGACTGTATTGTTTGGTCTAACAATTCAGTGGAGGAGGCTCCACCGGAAGGAAAATTAAACATTTCAGACAACATACCAGCTGTGTCATAGACAGGCAGACCACTAGATTCTTCCTCTTCAATACCTACCAATGGTGGTGGTGGCGGCGGCGGCTCGAAGCCTTGAACTCTTAGTTTGTCTCTCCGGATCTGCTGTGCTATGTGTTGCTGTTGGTGTTCTTGATGAGACACAGATGATCTCTCGAAGCCGTTCGAGAAACTAAAGATGCCTTGGTGGTAATCTTGGGACATAGAATTTGAAGAATTTGACTTGTCCTGAATGGAAATTGGATTGTGAGACTTTGAGTGAGAGATAATTGGTAAAACTGGTGGTGTCGCTATTCCCATATCAATGATATCTTCTTCTTCATCATCTGCTTCCTTTGCTCTCTAGTACAGCCTTCCTTTCCTTCCCTTTGCTTTAATATTCTCTGCAGATCGGTTATAGGCAAGCAAAACAAATAACACACATCTCGTTATTTGACAAAACAGATAACAAAGCAAAAAAAAAAAAAGAAAGAAAGAAAAGGGAAAGCTAGAGTATCAAATTGATCTGTTGGTCCTTCTATTTTTTATATTATTTTTTCATACAATTTATCATTTTCAGCTTTGTTCGTCATATGTTCTACCTGTACACACATGCATACCTCTCAAAGTTACAGAGTATGAAAGGATGTAAGTATAAAGCTCTCCGACATCGTTTTCTCTTCCAAGGCATTGAAAACTTGTTGAATTCTTCTCTTTGCTCTCTTTGTCTGTCTTGTCCTTTGTCTCTCAGAGTGTTTGTCTCTCTGTCGTCTCTTTCTTTCTCTTTCTCTTTGTTGCTCTTTCTTTGCAGCAGTGAGTGTTGGTTCTTTGCAATCCCTCTTGTGGAAAGAAAGAGGAGAATAAAAAATAAGAGAAAATGGAGGCTTAAGAGGAGAGGGAGACTGATATCCCTCTCAATAAACACAACACAGTCCCTAGGAGAGAAGAGGTCACTATTCTTTCTTCTTTACCTCCTCTTTTTACCCACCATTATTTATATTTATTCAATTGGACAACAATTTAATTCTAAATAGAAAACTATAATAACAAAAAAAAAAAATGAAACATAAAAAACTAAAAACCAAGACTTAAGCTGTAATGTAATAATATTGTCAATGAAATGACTACACTACCCTTATCTAGATCACAAAGTCTGAAGGTGTATTAGTTATTTCAACTAACAAACATTTTCAGCAAATTATCTTCCAAGGTCTGTGGCTTAAGAACAATCAATTTCTTTCTTTTAATTTTTTTTAAGTTACTCTAATTTTTGCATGGTATCAAATGACCACAATGCCCCTGAAGATGTCGGCTATTATTGTCATTTCATAAACATACTTTGGAAAACAACGAAAACTAGAGAATAAAATAAAGATAAGGTGGGTACAAAGTCATCTCAATGATCCAAACTACCACCATCCTTGTATATGTGAAAATGCCCATAATCCCCATCCTTGTTCATCATTATTTATGATCCACAACAATGTCAGTTGGTAAGGTTATTTCTGTCATTCCACTCATTTCTTATACTCATAATTCATTAATACCACACCAAAGCTAGATAGACATAACCGAGAGAGATTTGTTTATTAGGAAATACTACACGTGCGACAGATGCCTGGCACGTGCAACACATTATGCTCCAAACAAGTTAGGCTTGTTTTAGTGGTTGTATGGTCTGAAAAGCACTTCTAACTGCTTACCGGTTTGGCAATGTCAAGATGGGCATGTTTGATTACCTTCTTTTCATGTCTTTTCTTTGTGCGGTTAAGGGTGCGTACAAGAATGTATACTGCTGTGTTTTGATATGATTGAGGAGGGTTATTGTTAATGAAGAATTATACGGGATAAATATTACTTTTATTATTAGATATATTGCAAGGATTTAGGTTCAAAATTAGGAAGGGAAGTTAACATTTATTACTAGATTATTAACGGGTACTAAAAATATTAACTAGTTAATTTAGTAAGTAAGATTTATTTAGGGTGGTAGAAAAAATGTAAATATTATATTACTATATTATTTATATTAAGATTAGAGAGAGAAAATAAAATTTTTTTTTATAAAATAAATACTATAATATATGTATGGGATTATCAAATTCTTTTTCTTATCAACAAAACAATTTATAATCCTACAATTCACTAATTATGATTTAAGATTTTAACTAAAATCAAATCAAGTTGGACAACCTAATAATATTAAAATATTCATTAAATATGTTTAGGATTAGTATTCAAAACTTAATTTCCATTGTTGAAATATAAGATCCAAATTACCATTTTCATCCATTGAAATTCTCATGTATGTTTTTTTTTTTTTGTGCTTTTCATCCATTTATTTTTAGTTTCTTTTATATTTTCTAATTAATCATTGTGAATTTAATTAGTACATGGTAGCAAATTATTAATTGATGTATGAAAGAAACTTCAGATGTGCAACAAGAGACCAAGACAAGACATACGTATTAATTAACCACTATTTATTAGTCTAATTTGGTTGGTCATATTATTGTTTATTTAATAACAAATACCCGGGCAAGCAATTAAACTTTCAGTTTGAGACGTTGATTTACATAAATGAACAGTAGTTGCCTGTTTTTCTTTCATTTTTCTTCAATATGTTAAAACTTCAAGTGGAAAAATATGTGTTTCCATCTCTCTCTTAAAAACAAACAAACAAAGGTTTACCAAACATGCCGCTTGGACATGTGTGAAATGCTGTTTGATTGATGCATGTTGCCATCTTACAAAATATATTGCGTATTAATTGGGTACGCAGTGTTTCTTTGAAACAAAATCATCCATAACTATTTCTTGATTGATGCTCTAATACCACCAATAATTTTGGATCCATCAACTTAAGAGAGCTATAATTACTAATGCCAAACCATCTTAAGTTTTCATCCATTCAACAATTTTTTGTTTAAAAAAGTAATTTACTACGTATTTCTTTATTATAACAAGGGTTCAGTTGTATTTTCAGGAAGAAATATAATATTACCGAATAATTTACACATTCAAAATTTGGTATTCCAAATAACGATGAGATATTCATAAATTGGGTGATGAAATAAACTAATAGTGTAATAAATGATTTAAAAATTTGTGAAGATATATTGTCTAATTAATAACTGCACAATTAAAGATATCAATTTTAGGATATAAATTTAAAATGTGCAACATTACTCTTGTTATTAGGGCAACGCTCTTGTGTATTAAACATATCATACATTATTTTTTATGTAATTTTTATTATAATTTTTTAATTCATAAAAAATAGCAAAATTTTGAGTATTACAACAAAGAATTAAATAATTAAAAAATAAAAATTACAAAAAAAAAATTAAATAAAGTAAAACAAAAGTGTACACCTTATATAGAATGACCCTTATTATTAATATATCGTTGTTATTTTGATAACAAAAGCGTGCAATTATTGAGGCATCATTAATTATTAACTTTTTACTAACTTTGATTTATTATCTCTTAATTATTGAGGAAAAAAAAGAAAAAAATCAAACCTTGATTAATTAACGTTCCCAGTTGGAGATTATAATTTCTTCCCCTTTTTCTATTTCTAGCTCCAACATATCATATGTAATTAATCAAAAGTAACGCACCGGTAAACGTCATAATCAATTTAGTCTCATTTAAGATTTTCTTTCTAAAACTCTTCTTAATTGATACCATATTATATATTATATTGGGTCGATCGAACAAAAATAAATCGATGCTTAATCAATGTGTAACCAAAACATCGGTCATTATAGCTACATTGGTTCGAATGTTACGAAACAAAGTTAACAAACAACCTTATAATTCATGATGTGGGGTAAATATTGGAGATCAAACAATGAAAGCAAGCCAAAATATAAATGTTTGTTGACTTCATATATATAAAGACATTTTTTTTTACTAATTTTGCTTCTTATTAAAAATTAATATTATTAAAAAATTAATTTTATTTTTATACAATAACCAAAATACCGAAATTCTAAACCGAATCTTAATTTTGACGTTAATATTGTATTAAAACAAGATTTCATAATTTTGTTCATATTAATCTAAGTTTTGGCAACACTTAATAATTAATTTGTTTCCTTTAATTGCAAGAAATATTAAAAGGATGACATGTTCTCTTATGCTATTATAATCTATATCTTAATTTTTATGTTGTTACATTAATACGTTGTTACTCAACACTCAATTGAAAGAGGAAGATAAAACTTTATGTTCCAACTGCAAACAAGATTGACAGTTGACATCCCAACTTTCTTACCACTACACCATCTTCCATCCATATGACATATATGTACTAGGTTGTCTTTTTGGTAATAATCTCACATGAATCCCGCACCATACTGTCTCACGATTACTTCAAATCACGATAATTATAACTGATAACACAATTTCTCGTCCCATCTGCCTGATCACGTGCCAAAGTCCGCTCTACCGCACGTGTACCTTTTTATATTTATTGTGTGTTCGTGTTCTCTCCTTCATTGTTGTATGTGTTTGTGGACTCATCCCATCTTATTTTTTATTAATATTATTTGAGCAAATATCAAGAATTCGATAAGATAAAGCGTATCACAAGGTGTGTACGTTGATTTAATAAAATTTTATGATATACATATATTGAATTTGAGATTAATCAATCAAAAAAGTGATTATAATAATAAAAAAGCTTATAATATAAAAATATACTGAAGAAATTATGTAAAAAATTACGAGCTCTTGAACTTAATCCATCCACCCACAAAAATATAAAAAAAATATATATTTGTTTATCTGAATTTTATTTTATCTTCATTACTATATTAAAATTTATTTTTTATTAGTCTCGTATATAAGGCATCAAATTTTTACTAAGGCAATTTAATTTAATATTATATTTTTATCATATTAAATGATTAAATATTAATTTTTAGATAAGTGATTCTTTATTGATATAACAAAATCTGTTATATTTTTATTTATTATAAACTTTAGTTTTAAAAAATATAAAAATATACATGAGCAGTTTAATCATATATCTGTTATAGTTATTGGACATTATCATTCTTTTAATATTAAAATCTATCAAACATATATATTATAACTTTGAAATTCACAACAATTCTAACGATATAGTTTGTTAAACACCTAATTATTTTTTTAATATAATAACAATAAATTATTTCATAATTAAATTATAATAATTTTAGAGCTAACCCCTAATACAACCTCATCAAAAGTTAAGATTGTAATAATAAAATTTTTTCTTATTACATTTACTTCTAGTTAATGTTGTACCACAAAGCTACAATTATCTTCTCATATCATCAGATATGTTTAATTCAAGCATACACATTTTTCCATTGTCACCATCTTTTTTCAAATCGTATGACATAACTTAGGGCATATATTTCCTCAAATAATAAGACTTGGTTTTATAGTGTTTTGATAAATTATTGCCATATTTATGAGTCAAAGAAAATGCCGTTTTGACATTTTTAAGTCAAAATTTAAAAAAATTTATGTTGTTATTTGAAGTCAAAATTTTATAAAAATTTTGCGTTTTTAATATCATTGTAATCTAATGATGCACGTGTGGATTTTTTGAACCTAGTTTTCCAAGCTATTTAGCAACCATTTGAACATATTCGATGCTACATCTTGACAATACAGCATCGATTAGAAACTGATAAGCAGTGAAATTAATGGAGGCGAATGAATTTAAACCTTAAGTATATATTTGTTTTAATACACCAAGGACATGAGTACTCCATTCATAATAGTAGTGACAGAGTCACCTTAAGTATATATTTGTTTTAACACACCAAGGACATGAGTACTCCATTCATAATAGTAGTGACAGAGTCACCTTAAGTATGTATTTGCTTTAATACACCAAGGACATGAGTACTCCATTCATAATAGTAGTGACAGAGTCAGAAAAAAATGTTTAGAGGGTACTTATTGATTAATAATAAACTTAGCGGGAGTTATATCACAATTTATTAGAGGATAAATGGTAATTTATTAAAATTTGAAATAACTTTACAAGTAAAAAAAGTGATTTTTTTAGGAGGGATATGAGTTCCCTCTTGTCACTAGAGGGCTCTATCCCTATATAATAGGCAATATTACTTAATTCTGTATTTGTAAATCTTTTGAGCTAAATTTCTCTCTCTTTTTAATTAATCTTACTCTACCTAAAGTTGTAAATTAAAGTTGATTGATGCATTGCGACTAAATCTTATGGTTTCTTATCTAGAATAATGAGTCTTGTATCACCCAAATTATAAGGGTGGGTGGTAACCAAATTTCTCTTTCAGAAATTTGAATTGGTAGCGTGTCATTTATTTTGCTTATGATCAATGCCATTACTACAAAACCAGTGACATTATTATTTATTAACATGAATAATGCATCATTAATTAGCATCAAAATAATTGTACATAAACATGATCATTTTTCATGCTGAACGGGACTTGCCTAGTTAATAATAATGTTGGAGATATTAAATGTTTATGTCAGGACATGGCGTCGGTGATGGCATGGTGTTGGCAAAATGTATATGCATTTTCTGACATCGAACGCTCGAAGCAATTAAACAGAATTTATACGTGTTTTCATTGTATGTCTATTTTTAGTCGTCTTCGCTGCCTGTTAAGGTACTAGACCATATTATACAACTCTTAATTAACTTCATAAACCTAATTAGCAAACTTCATATAATAATTAAAGACGAACATGAAATAGTTAATGTTACGATTTTGGATATGTACAGTATTCCAATCAATAAATTGTGTATACATCTTAGTGTCATTACAACTTTAATGACTCATTTTCAAAAATTATTGATCGACGACAGTTGCAATTCATACTCTAATGTTGATTCCCGAAATTCCCCTCATTGCGCATTTACAACAATAGAAATATGATTTTTTTTTTATTTGGCAAAAATATGTATGTATACTAATATGAATCTGTCATTGATCACGCAACATCTAATCAATATTTTTCTATCCTTGCAAATTGCAAATCTAGATGGTGACATTACGCTGTACAAGCTTAAATCGCTATCAAAAAAATTCTCGCCTCCTTGCAGATCTGAGTTAGGTGTAGATATATTTATTCGAAATAAAGCTAGCATACAATCATCCGTATGCTAAATCTGTGACTTGTTATATAAGGATCCACTGTATGGTGTATAGGTCGTAATTGGTTTCCTTTTAATATTTTGATACTTAATTAAGCCTGTGGGAGCCTAAATTTAAATTGGAAACTTGGTACAAAGCTTTACTTGTTTAATTATTCTTATAAATTTTTAGTGAAAAACTTTTTGGATATATATATATATATATATATATATATATGCGCAGTCCTAAACGGTTGATTATCTTTTCAGAACTATTATATTTCAAGAATCATTTAATCAGTTGATAACTTTTGACTGTAAATGTATGAGGTTTTCATT
>JAVXUL010000020.1:3992261-4019124 GCA_035590515.1 Trichilia minutiflora
ATATTAAGCAACTGGAGTAAGATCACTTATTTTTTTGGCACAACTTTTATTAATAGTTGGATCTAAACCCCTTACAATAATTGAAATTAATTTTATATATAAAATTTAATTTTAATCATTAAAAATATTATATCTAACATGGAATAAAAGATATAAAAAAAAAAGTCTTGACCTTATAATTGATAGCTTTTAACATTATTCATTAACTAATTATTGAAGTAGTTTATCAATCAATTTTCTTATGATTTAATTTAATGGTAAGAAATTAAATTTTAAAAAGGTTTTATATTTAAAAATTAAAAATATTATTTTATTAAAATATTAACAAAATTAAATTATAGATTTTATTTAAATTATTTTTTTAATAAAAAATAAAAAATTAGTTGAATTCATATTTATCTTTTATTCGATAGATTAAGATATCCATATAGGCATATACAAACAAGAAAAAACACACGAAAGCAGAAGAAGTAGGCAAGTAGCTCATCAATCAGTATCAGCGTCACCTGAAAATCAATGACGTATAGCTCTAAACATAGTAATGAGATAGACGGTGCCGTTTCAAGGAATAAAACCGTCCTTCACATGAGCCTATCCAAGTTGGCCGCTAGCCTGCACGGCTCAACTGTGACGAAGAATTCAATCACCTTCCATCTTTACCAAAGCTGAGCCTGAGCCTGAGCCTGAGAAATAAATGTAATCAATTATTCTGACCGAGCTTTTAAAAAGGAAAAGATAAAAATTCAAAACCCTTTATTAAAAGTATTTAATAGTAAAACAGTATTATTTGGAGCTTTTTGCCCATCAATAATGGCGCTGGAAACAGTTTTAAACGTAAGTTAATTATTTTGATAATCCGGCATTTAAATATTCAGGTTGGTATGAGATCATATTCTCTTTCCCTCTGTCCTCTTCATCATTTTAAATAAAATAAAAGAGAAAGACACAAATTATTCGTTAGATAATTGTTATTTTTGCAGTAACTGAAAAGACGAAAGAACCCAAGCGTAACTACTGGTCTTGGGTCTTGCAAACTTTGAAGTTGCTATGTTCTCATTTGACTCACACAATTTCCTCTACCGACAAGTTATAGAGGTTAGGGCTTCTCCGTCATGTCGACTGAATTTTCTGTTTATTTCGTTTTTTTTTATTTATTTTTGTTTGGTTGCTGAGAAAGAGTTGGGAAAGTGGTAAACTTCAAACTCGTACATTGAACTTCACTCAGTTTCTTCAATTAATATCACGAACTTATTTTTTGAAATTTGTTTTATTTTACATTGCTACTGATAATGCAAGAATAAATGATTGAGATTATTTGTTTAACTACGAAGTCTCAGATTCTTAAGAGGTACTGGTATATCATATTTTGGGGATTCTTGGCGTACTGTCGTTTTTCAGTTTCACTTTTGCTCATATGAACATTTTTATCTTGTAATTGGTCCTTTGATGTGTTTTTCTGGGTTTTGATTTACCTTTCTTTTTTTTTCCCTTTTAGTTGGTAATTTGATAGTGATTTTTTTCATTGTTAAATTTTAGTGATCTAGGTGCTAATGCATGACTGAGGAAGTTTTAACTCAGTTTATTTCCGTGATTAGTAACTGACGAAGCATTAGTGAAGTGAGTGCGTTTCTTGATATGGAATCACTGTGCCAAAATTTGAAACTATTTCATGTTCAAACCCGGAGATGGCTTTTCGTGGTGGTGATTGTGGCTGTTACTTATTTATTATTCCAATCACTTTTGCTTCCATACGGAAAAGCTCTCCAGTCTTTGGTGCCTGATGGTGAGGTTCTGATACGTGATGAAAGTAGCCTGCAGACCTTGGAATCTTTGACAATGTCTGTGATAGTTCGCAACCCTCTTGCAGTTAATGCTTCAGACTTGACTATTGATTCTACCTTTAAAGTGTCTGTAAAAGAGGGGAATAATTCTGAATTTAGTAGTAACACTGGGAATGATAGCAGAGTAAGGGAAATAGATGGAGACACAAAGAATGGTTTCGCACGTGAGGGGAAGGGCCAGGATGAACCTATTGAGCTTGTCACAGACAGAGAAGTAGATGATGATTTTGTATCTGAAAATGTTGAAATTAAAAATCTAAATGATAGTTTTGACCTGGCAAGTGACAAAGATGGAGAGAATAGCTCAATCATGGAATCAGCTCCTGAAGCCAGACTTAACCTCCCACTAGAGCAGATTGTGCAGCCAAACCGGGAAGTATTCACTGACAGCGTACCAGAGCAACATAAAAGGCAATCATCTACAAATTTTGAAGCTGTGAAAACCAATTCATCTAAAGTAGCTTCGTTGACAAATATAACCTATTTGAAAACTAAGGTGTCAAATGCAAGCTCTGCTGCTAGTTCTCTTTTCCTGGAAAGTGATCTTGCAACTTCAACAACTGTTTCTTCAGTGCTTGCTGCTCCTGCAAAGAAAAAGATGAGGTGTGACATGCCACCAAAATCTATGACATCAATATATGAGATGAACAATATACTAATGCGGCACCGACGGTCTTCTCGTGCAATGGTATAGTTTTTCTTTCAATACTAAGTCTTTCACTTAATGGTGGGAACTCAACACTTATTATATTTTATTGTAGAGGCCACGATGGTCCTCCATACGTGACCAGGAAATTTTGGCAGCTAGGACAAAGATTGAGAAAGTACCTAGTGCAGTGAATGACCAAGATCTTTATGCCCCCCTCTTTCGAAATGTTTCCTTGTTTAAAAGGTAAGCTAGTAGAATTATGCTTTGCTCTTGATATCAAAATATTATTTGGTATTTTCATACATTGATTTCTGCTCAACAAAAAAGAAAAGAAAAAGAATGTGGGAAAGTTTTTTTTTCTGTTTGCCTTATCGCTTGCTCCAGTTATAATATCTGCCATATCTTCATAAGTTAGCAGGTATTGCTGCTGAATTCTGGCCTATTACTCTTTGTATACTCATAGTTATGCCTAGTTCTAAATTTCAGTTCTCCAAGTATAGACTAATTGCTGCCCAAGAAAAATAAAAAAGAGAAAGGTTCTGATGATTCCGTTTTAGAAAGTATTTTCGTGTCAAACTTCTACCTGGTTGCATTTTCAGGAGCTATGAACTAATGGATCGCACCCTCAAAGTCTATGTGTATAGGGAGGGAAAGAAACCTATCTTTCATCAACCAATACTCAAAGGTTTATATGCCTCGGAGGGATGGTTTATGAAACTGATGGAGGGAAATAAACATTTTTTGGTGAAGGACCCTCAAAGGGCTCACCTGTTCTATATGCCATTTAGTTCACGAATGTTAGAGTATAGACTTTACGTACGTAACTCTCACAATCGGACAAACTTACGACAATACTTGAAGGAATACACCAAAAATATTGCTGCCAAATATCGTTACTGGAATCGAACTGGTGGAGCAGATCATTTTCTTGTTGCCTGCCATGATTGGGTATGCTTCCTTTCATCTTTCTTTCTTTTTTTTTTTGTTTTTCCACACTTAAGATCTTATGAGGCTCATCTCATATTATGCCCAAAAAATTCCATGATTCCAGAAGTAGCTCTAAGTTTGATGACTGATGCTTACAAATTAACTTTATCTGATGACTCAATGACAAAGCCTATTGCACCTGGTGGTTTGAGGTTTCTCTAGCCAATTCAGTGAAACTAAGGGGAAGAAATACTAATCTGATCCTTTCGATTTTGTTCTTTCAAATGACTAACGCACCAATTTTTACTGTTGCATGTCATTGCATCTACTGATTAACATTTGGTGGATCACTGTGAATTTTCCCTTTTGTTGTGTTGACATTTCACACATTTATGTGCACTATCAATGCATTGGACTTTTATAGGCTCCATATGAAACGAGGCATCACATGGAGCATTGCATCAAAGCCCTTTGCAATGCGGACGTCACTGCAGGCTTCAAAATTGGAAGGGATGTATCTCTTCCAGAAACATATGTCCGTTCTGCAAGAAATCCTCTTAGAGATCTTGGGGGTAAACCCCCTTCTCAGAGGCACATTCTTGCCTTCTATGCTGGTAATATGCATGGCTATCTGCGTCCAATCTTGCTCAAATACTGGAAAGACAAAGATCCCGATATGAAGATCTTTGGTCCAATGCCTCCCGGAGTTGCAGGTAAGATGACCTACATCCAGCTCATGAAGAGCAGCAAGTACTGTATCTGTCCTAAGGGTTACGAGGTCAACAGCCCACGAGTGGTTGAATCCATCTTTTACGAGTGTGTACCTGTAATTATATCTGACAATTTTGTGCCACCATTTTTTGAGGTTTTGGATTGGGGGGCATTTTCATTAATAATTGCGGAGAAAGACATACCAAACTTGAAAGACATACTGCGTTCAATACCGGAAAAGAAGTATCAGCAGATGCAATTTGCAGTCAGGAAGGTGCAGCGGCATTTCCTCTGGCATGCTAAGCCTGAGAAGTATGATCTGTTCTACATGACGCTTCATTCAATTTGGTACAACAGAGTTTATCAGATAAAACCTAGATAAAAATGTTGATTCAACCTTTTGAATTGTGAAGGAAAGCAATGACAGAGCCGAACAGGAATCACAGTCTTTTGGTGTAGAAAGAGCTCTGACGTCTAATTCTTCCCACCATCTATAGAAAACACTTCTGGTTGAAATGAGAATGAAAATGTACAGAACTTTGTAATCGACTTGTGCTGATTAGTATTTCTTTGTATCTATTATTGCCTTGTATCATCTCCCTATTATTTCCCTTTCTGTAAAGAAATCTGTGAAAGGTTGAGTAAAATGTTGATTTGTGCATCTTTCTCTAATGCCACCTTAATACTCTCCCTGCGCTGACGCTATCACTCAAGTCTTTGCACACGTAACCATCAATTTGAAAAACTTATTTCAGAATTCTTTATTTAAGCTAGTCTTTCTTTTATTGAATTTGAAACTCTGCAACGGCATTTGTCTATTCCTCAGGAAATGCAACGCCATCTAAAACGACACGCGTCCACTAAAACCTATGCGCTTGACAGTGATCTTGGTAGGGCCATATTCTTTGCTTGGTTCGTATCCAATCTCCCATCTTCTGTCCCCAAAGAATGAGACACAATCACCTCTCATCTCACCGCTTTCACAACGCAAAATCAATTTGAGTCTTTCATCACAAGTTATCAATTGTTTGGATCGTATCCATCTCCTATAATCCATCTCCTATCATCAAATTTTCAGTATTTTTTTTAGGTTCATTCAAATTAAATCTGTTTATTAATTATATCAAAAAATTTTAATTTAAATACGATTAATTTATTATATGTATAATCTATTTATTAATTATATTATTTATTTATTAAATAAATAATATAATATAATATAATATAATATGATTGATAAATAATTCTATCTAATTTATTAAATTTATTTAATTAATTAATATAAAATTTAATTATTTTAATTATTTATTTATTTAAATATAAATAAATTAAATTATTATATTAAATAATTATTTATTTATACACGTATTTTAAGTGTATCCTAAACGAATAAACAAATTTAGAAAATCAAATACAAATCCGAACATGTGATATAAATACAATTTGATTATTATTTGTATTAATTTTTTTAAATTTAAAATTATTTAATTATATTGAATTCGTATAAAATAATCGTATCATAATCTAAATTATCATTCTTAATCATAATATCTTTCTCTTAAAAAAAATATAAAAAAATAAATAATTCCTTTTATTTAAAGATAAAACCTAATTTACTAGGATTAACAAATATATATGACATACTCCCGACGGATAGCCTAAAAGAAGATGCTTTCAAATAGAATAACATATTTGTAGAATTATTTATTAATAATATTTTTTTGGAAAATATTTATACTTCAAGTCATCGCTCAATTATTTTATTTATTTTAATCAAATATTATAAAAACAAAATACATCTTATTTGTAAGTATATTTAGGACAATAAAAATACATCGAATCCCAACCTATGATTTGATGACTGCATACGTCTTATTAAAATATTAAATTAAGAATTAATAACTTTGACATCTTCCATGTCCCATTCTGACCCTCCAATAGTTTGGAAAATCCATGCCTTCATATGTTGCAATATAGTCTAACCAAACACACTCTGAAAATAAAACTGACATTTCAATATGAAAGTCATGCTACTCTTTCCTTAAAATGAATATAATCATACAGCAATCGTTACCTAATTGCTTGTTTCTACATTTGAAAAAAAATCAATCGAAATTATTAAAAAATGATTAACCCGTACCTAATGATGTTAAATCCTAACCAACCATTTCACCGTATGAGGTATCTTGGGATACTATTTATGATGTTAAGCAACCCAATTAATCAAAAACCCCTTGTGTGTTTACTTAAAAATTAATTAAGCCTCGTGACCCCCTCAACCCACCAACCAACGATTTTTTTATGACTCGGTCTTTTCTATTATTGGCCCCGACAAGTTGAAATTCATCCATGTTGAACCTTATATTATCATAAAATCATTTAAATATATAATTGATCGATGATGTTGTCCATTTTCTAAAGGTTCCAATATAAGAGTCATTCAAGATTGCGTTTATTTTTTTTATTTCTAGAACAAACTATACATTATTTAGAGAGACAAGTAAACAACATAAGAAATTCGTTGCTGTACTGGGCCAGGTCAGATGAATAATATATTACTGATGATGACGATCTCCTTCTATTCCAAAAAGTTTTCCAAGTCATTTAATATTCGTATTAATTAGATATTGTTATATGATTAGTTCATAACATGATTAATATATGACTGTGGGACTAAGTAAAAAACAGTTAGCAATATTTGAAAACCCAATCAGAGTATTACAGATGAGAGCAATTTAATTACACATAAAGCTCTCTCTTTCCACCATCTAAGCACTAGAGAGCAAGAAAACTTAAAAGAGTAGTAATAATTTACCTTACTTTTAATCAAAGGTGAGAGAGGCCAATGGGAAATAAAGAGGGTTGAGGAGGATGCTGCATGGAAGTCACTATAGATGGTAGATTTTATCAATATGCCTCTCTTTAGTCCCTAGCTACAATAATCACTTTATAATCAAAAACCCTAAAAGATTCAAAGTTGTGTGACCTTATATATTTTGATATAGACTTTATTGAAAAAATGCCAAGCACTAGCTTGTGTCCAAGACTTTTGAGGATAATATTTTATATGTATCCTACGCAAAGGTAATAATCTAACTAGCAAACTATTAAATTATATAAACATTATGACAATTAGACACCTTATAAATATACATATAGATGATTGTTAAAATAGAGTTGGTTGGTTGTTATTGGGACTTGGGAAACAAACAGCAGTGTCCTCCTCATCTCATCAAGTGGGTCACTTTCTTCTCAGATGATTTTCATTAACTAAGGGACCAACATTCTCATTGTATATGGCACCCACACTTTTTCGAAATTATAATTTTACTTCATGATCGCTTCCCTTTATCTTCTTAATTTAACTTTTCCTTTTATTTTTATAATTATTATTATATGTCAACTGAGATGAATTATATATAAGTATATAGTAGTTTTTTAATACTAAAATTGATTCTAAAGGTCAAATTAGTAATGATATTTTTATAAAATACTTAATCAAATTTAATGTAATATATGAATATATGGATGTTGTTGTAGATAAAGTTGAAATTAATTAAACAAGTTTGTGGGGAAAGTGAGATGGAGATAAAAAAATAAATAAAGGCAAATGGAATTTAAAACTAATGTGTGTTGAGTGTTTTGTTTTTGTACGCCTTTTGTATGTGGGTCCATGAAGAAAATAACTTGAAATAATTGAAAGCATTCCCAGTGGCTACCACTTTGATGTAAGAAAATGGTAGACGAGAAAATGAAGGAAGAAGAGAAGAGTTGGTAATTTTGTAAGAGAAATGAGGGTGTTGAATTGTGGTCCAAAGAATTGTTCAACGTGGCAATGCCGGCAAGGGATGGCCAATTCCACGTGGTTTTTGTGGTCCAGAGGATTGCTATCTGTTCAAAATTCGTCATGTGTAAATAAAGGAGAGGTGACAGGCTGTTCATCAAGAGGCATGGGAGAGCGATCTGTGATGAAATGTAGGATCATCTGGAAACGGAAGGAATGGACGATAGCAATGGTGTCTCTCTCTTTCTCTATGTAAATTTTATTATTTGTTTTTTAAGAAAAAAACAAAAAGAAATTGTGTATAGAAAGAGAACTTACACAATTGGTTTTCAACATTTAGCAAGAGGAGGTTGGACTTTGTGAAAGCAAATAGTAGAAGAACTCTTTTGGAGAGCAGAGAGCAGTTGGATGTTACCTCTCCATTGGCTCCACATCATCCAATTAGATCTTCTTCTATACGATGGTCAATTTTCTATCATATGTTTCCAATTTCTGACCCAATCTAAAAAAAGTTGGAAGAAACATTAGAGTGATATTGTATATATAACATGGAGATAAAAAATTGATATTGTATTTTCCGTACCACTTGCTTATTAATCAGCGTTATAAAACTAGCATATTAATTAAATTATATAAATTAATTATGTATAATTACGTACAGTCAAAATTGTTCTGTTGTTCGTTATAAGTTTTTACACGAGCTTATTGGCTAGTGAATATTTGTGTAGATTTCTTTCTAATCTCGACATGACAGTCCAGGAAGGTTTCTGCTTCCCCTTTAACGGGCCTAAACTTAAATTTACATGTTTTTCTGTTTGAGTCCGAACTCGTGTGTCTTGTAACCAGATGGCTTTTCTAGTCGACTTCCAGATCATGGGATGGAAGATTTTATGCTTTAACTACTGCCCTCTTTTATTTTTTAAGGTCTTAAGAGTGGCACCAAAGGCACCTACCTGGTTTACAGAACAAAGTTCAGGGCTTTGATACAGATAGATTGCGCAATCAGAATAAGTTGAAGTGCATTGAGTTTAATCATTCAAAAATAATTGGAGGGACGTTGAGTGTAGGCTTTCAGTAATGATTCGGGTACCTTGTGTTTAGTCTTACAGGAAGCATTTAGGTTAGGGCCTAAAATTTGATAATCCTACCCCTTGTGGCAGGAGTAAGACCCAACTTTTCATGACCAAGGGACCTGACCCAATTTGAGCCCACTTGAATGACAATGATCCATGACGATGGAAAATCCATTTGTTCAGTGAATCTCATTCAACCAGTCTCAAAAATGATTCTTAATTTCTTATTATGAAGAATCTCATTGCCTAACGACTTTTAGTGACTCGACTTATTATGATGATGATGATGTTACGTTCTTCTTTTTGTTTAACATTTTTAATCATTTTCTACCAGGGTAACGGGGAAAAAAATGTATTTATTGTTATCTTACAGCTAAAATTTCTCATTACCTTTCAATAAAAACTAAGCATTATATATCTTAATTATGCATGCATGGAAAAATTGAGGATCTGGAGCATTTTGCACATGAAGCCAATTCAGTAGTAGGCTGTTGTCACGTGCAGGTGATGTACATAACTTTGAGCTTTTTGAGAAAAACCTCTTCAGCTTTTTCATGTAGCTCTCTAACACTTACATTGATCTCTCCAAAACCTGCTTTGTAGAAATTGATCTACATGAAATATTTGATATTTGGATCCCAAAGTTTGCAGATCTGAAATATAAATCTGTCAACCTATGCCAACAAAAAAGGAACAACAAAAACACACAATTTATCACAACAGATTCAAGATCTCGGTGAACTAAAAATCCCATCTATCGTCACAAAAAGAAAGGACAAAATTTAAAACTGAAAATGAAAACAAAATATAAAAGTAGAACAAGATGTCAAGAACTGAAGTTAGAACTTCCAGCACTGAAGAGAGAAGTCTCTTGGATGGTGGAGAAAGATGAAACAAGGAAGGGCTTGCTACAGGGAAGGAGAAAAGAGAAACGGTGTCGATGGGGAGAACTGTAGAAAGCTCCCCCAATGCCTTGGGATTATGTTCCTTTTTTGTTTAATCTAAGAGTAGCAGCTGTATCTTGATTTAAGAGTAGAGCTAATAATTCTATATCTTTTATTCGAGATAATAAATCGTACAATTCTAATCAGTATACTTGCTTAAACTTTGATTATATATAATTCTAAAAGTTATATTTTTATTATGCATGAGCTTATAGACTGTTTATATGATACCCATTGACACAAATTTTATCTATTAAATTTGTACAATTTAAGAAAAGATAAAAAAAAAAAATCATATTTAAACGTTCTCGAAATGTAAAAGTAAGAATCTAATTCTCTTTAAATTTTCTTTACTTTGCTTGTGTTAGGCAGAGTCAGAATTTATATGAAGTTATAGTATTAGTGATTAAAGCATAAATATTGTAAATATATAGGGATCAAAATAAATAATTAACCTATTTTTGAAGCTAAAATAATAAATCCGTTTTATTTTTATGGTTTGCATGAACTGGGGCCACTAAGTCCTAAGATAAATCTATCTATAGAAACCTCTTCCAGAACAACCAACGTTCTCAAATCTTCTCCTTCTCAGTCTGCTAAGTTTGTATGCATGCACACATTTCATTTCATACAAGTTTTTAATGGTAGTATGATGGGGCATTAAGTAATGGTTGTAATTTGAAAGTATATTGATTTGCATAGGTTAAAATTTGAGTAAGTGAGTGAGGAGTTATTTTGAAGCTTTCAACAGGACAAATATAATAAATATATTGCTTTTTGACAATAATTTTCATAAATTTTCTATAAATTTTATTATTTTCAGAGCTTAAAATCACATTTGAAGTTGTGAGATATCCTAATAATTTCTTTTCATAGAATAATCAAGATTTATTTGTTATTTATTTTATCATTGATCAATCAAATCCTTAACACGTTTGGTTTCAGAAAATCATGTCTTTTAGGATGTTCAAGGGTTTTTTCGATCTACATGGACCTATGTTTTCATTTTTCAATATGTCCCCAGTGAAATAATTTGGTCTGGGCCGAGTGGTAGCGATGCTTTCAATATGTCCAAAACGAAGGCCTGAATGGCCATTGCAAGGGTGTTGATATTTTCACTCCCATTATTTTTAATACCCCTCATTTAATTGACAAATACGGATAAAATTAAAATTTATAATACTATGCAAATTAGTTTATATAATAACAAAAATACCCTATTATAGATTAAGATAATATTTTTTATATTTTATGAACTACATAATTTTTAATAAAAGCTAAATTTATTTAATGATTATTTATAATCAATATTTGTCAATATTTTTGTTGGTGCTAAAAATATCTGAAGATTCTTACCCACCGGACGGTGAAAATCTCCGACGACTTTCTTACGACCAACGAACAGTACCCAATGAGTAAGGTGAGAGAGTAATCCAGTTAGGAGAGACACAAATCTTTTCCGGAGATCAACCAAGAGACAAACTTAGCATTGATAAAACTTCACCTCTTAAACCCTGTAAAAACGTAACACATTTGGAGTGACGTCAGGTGAGTTTTTCGACTGGTAAACTCCGATGCTTCAGTCAGTAAAAGAAAAAAAAAAGGAAAACTTTAGTGTAAAATTGAGAAAAGTAGAAGTTGAGTTCTCTAAAATAATAAGAAGCAGTTCGTTACCCTTTTATGTTCTGGTAACCTCTTTTTATAGAGTTTTTGAGAGTTGATTGACGTAACTTATCATCGAAGAATGGGAATGATAAAACCCTTGAGCAGTGTGATAGTTATCTTTTATAAATGATTGTGTTAATAGATTTGAAAGTTTAAGGTCTGCCAACATCACATCATTAGAGTTTAGCTGGGAGATGGGATCATTGACCTTAGTTGGCAGAGTGGTGTCTTTTAATGCGTAATCTTAGATGTTCTTTAATTATTATCGTTTTTGATACTTACTTGGCAACACACTCGAGAGGGGTGACAAGATTTCTGAAAAGTGGACACCTGAGAGGGGTATCAAAAATCCCCGGGAGGTAGATACCCGAGAGGTGTATCGGGAGTCCCTGAGAGATAGATACCCAGGAGATGTGTCGGGAGTCCCTAAGAGGTAGATACCCGGGAGGTGTGTCGAGACTCCCTGGGAGATAAATACTCAAAAAGTGTGTTAGGATCCCCTAGAGATTTGGGGACTCCGCGTGTTTACTTGGGAGGCTTCCTCGTGTTTCGTCAATTTTCTCCCAAACATCCAGTTTCCTAGTTTCTGGCGTGGGACTTGCAAAGCTCGCTGCAAAAACTCCTGGTCTTGACATTCTGATTCCCAAGAAGATGCTTGTCTGAGCAGGTTGGGTCCATCACGGGTCAATGGAGATGGTGGAGCTGATAGGATTTATAGTGTAGAGGACGTTTTTCCTCTGCTTCGGATCCTTAGTAATGATGCTTTACATCTCTTTTCATTTAAAGCTATCCACTCGAAAGTCATTTCGTACGCCTATTTGAGGGAAAACGTCTCCCTTCATTTAAAGTTATCCACTCGAAAGTCTCACGCCAAACTGGGGGACTGTATGTTTGGAAAAAAATTGACGAAATACGAGAAAGCCTCCCGGATAAATAGGTGGAGTCCCCAAACCTCTCGGGGATGTCGACACCCCTCTCAGGTGTCTGCTTTTCAAAAACCTCGCCACCCCTCTTAGGTGCGTTGCCAAGCAGGTATCAAAAATAGGAATGATCAAAGAACATCCAAAATTACGCATTAAAAGATATCAAAAATGGGAATGATCAAAAAACATCCAAGATTACTCATTAAAAGGTACCACCTTGTCAATTAAGGTCAATGGTCCCATCTCCCAACTAGACTCTGATGATGTGACGTTGACAGGATCTGAAATTTTCAAATTTGTCAACACAATCATTTATAAAAAGTGGTTGTCACACTACCCAAGAATAAGGGTCCTATAATTTTCATTCTTCGATGACAAGTCACGTCAATCAACTTCCAAAAACTCTATAAAAAGAGGTCACCAAAATATAAAAAGGTAACGAACTGCTTCTTATTATCTTAGAGAACTCAACTTCTGTTTTCGTCAATTTTACACCAAAGTTCCCTTTTTTTTCTTTTACTGACTTAAGCATCGGAATTTTTTTCCCGAAAAACTCACCCAAAGTCACTTCAAGCGTGTTCCTTTTTTGTAGGGTTTAGGAGGTAAAGTTTTATCAATACTAAATTTGTCCCTTGACAGGTCTCCTGTAAAGATTTGTGTCCCTCCTATTCGAATTGATCTCTCACCTTATTCATTGAGTTACTCCTTATTGATCATAAGAAAATCGTAGGAGATTTTCGCCGTCCGGTCGTCAAAAATCGTTGGACATTCCTTGCACTAACAATTTTTTAATTAAATATCTATCAATAAATTTTTTTAAATTATAAAAAAATAATTTTTCTTCTTAAATACTTTTAATTTTATGATCTTCACTTTTCACTTTAACATATTATATGTACTAAAAAATATATTTGAATTAAAAAATGTAATTAAGATGCATAAAAATTTATAGTATAAAAGATTTTTTGAATTAATATTGATAATAATTTTATTAATTTTTATTTATTTCATTAAAAAGATTTAATTAATAAGCCATGCGATTCCAAAAAGGTAAAAGAGAACTATAACTTTACAATATTTAAGAAGATAAAGTAATTTTTATATTATTTTACAATTTGTTATAAAAAATTATCAATAGATATTTAAAATGTGATGAATTCTTAAAAAATATTAATTATAAATAATTATTAGTTAATTTAATTTTATTAAAAAATAATTATTTAATTAAATTAAGAGTAAGTCTATTTGTACTTTAATTTTTATTCAGAGCACTATTCTACTCTGCCCATCGATTGAAAAAAAAAATTATTTTACACACCTTTAATAATATTTAAAATTCTCTTAATTAATTTTTTTATTATGTGTATTAATATTACTTTTCACACTCATAAAAATATTAATCTTACTTTATTTTTATTATATAATATATTTGGTCATTTCATGAAACAGTAAAATATAATAAAGAATTACAAAACTAAGAAAAAAGATTATAGACTTAATTGTTCTCTATAAAAAAAGAAATAAAACTTAAATTTACAAAAGTATAAAAAATTAAGAGTTATTAAAATATAATTAACTGAATTAAAATAAAATATACTTACATTTAGAGATAATATTTTATCAATTATATTCGAAATAATTTATAAACTGTAGAGGTATTTTATAAAATTAATAGATAAAAAAAATATTTAAACTGTTTGAATCTTCCTAAAAATTATTTTTTTTTAATGAATTGATTGTAAAATAATTGTGATGAATTATTTTAATTTTAAAGACAAAAGTATAGGATCTAAAATTAAAAAAAAAAGGTACATTGTCTTTAATAATAATTTATATTTAAAATATTATTATAATAAAAAAAATTTAATTGAAATATGGATAGGGATATTCTGAGTAAAAAAAATAGGGTATAAATAAACTAACCTTTAAATTAATTATTTTAATTTATGATATTATGTGAACTAGTATTAATCATCATCGTATAGACCAAAGGAATTACAATCTCTACATGTATCAAGTCATTGCTTGATCTCCTCGTTAACTAACGTTCCTAACTTTGAATTTTTGTTTTGTTCTTTTTGTTGAAAAATGACTTTATCCCGTTGTACGACGTTCATTCCGTAGAAATTTTCAATTAATCATCATAACTGCTATAGACAATGTAAAACACGATGACACATTCAATATACAGTTACACGACGATTTATTTTGAGCCTGTTAAAAAACAGATTAATTTATTTCATGTTTATATTTTTTAATATTTTTATTTTAATAATTTAAAAAAATAGTTAGTATTTACCAAATATTATTGGGAGGTTGAGTTATTTATATATATAATAATTATATAATAACTCATTATTTAAAATTATCTTACAAATTCCTGATAAATCTTGGTTATTTTTATTTTTTAATAATTTACATATACAAAGATTTGAGAATATGTATCATCAATTATTATAAATATTAATTCGTTTTTAAAGAGATGGGGTTAAAAATTAAGAATAAAAATACACCTATTTTATATAGATATTTTTTAAATTTTGTTTTTCATTAATTTTACTCTCCCTCTTATTCCCAAGTTTACTTAAATATCAAAATTTTTATATTAAAAAATCGATGTTATTCCTAATTTTTTCTTTGTATTTTTACATAGCTAAAAGATAGTATCAATTTGAGTTAGACAAGAATTTGTATGTTTAAGTTTTTTACGAGCATTTATATTAATTTACGAGCATTTGAGTATAAAAGTATTTATATATTAATTTACGAGCATTTGAGTATATTTTAATTATTTATATATTAATTAATTTTAATAAATATTTTAAGAAAAAAAATATCAAATACATCCATTAGCACTAATGCTAATTAGCATAGCGAAGGGCAGTTTTAAGTTTTTCTTTGAAAAAATAATAAAGAGATTTGAAAGCGAACAACAAATCAATAACCTTTCATTCTAATATTATGCGTCCTTTAGCACAAGAGAAAAAGTAAAAAAGAGAAAAGGAAAATATTAATTCGATTTTATTCTTTTTACCTTTGAATGGTGGTTAGTACTTTCGTTGGAGACGAAGAGGTTGAAGATAAAGCATGTGATGTGTATCAGTGTTGCCAATATCTCTGAAAAAAATAAAAAAATAAAAAAATAATTATATACAAAAAAAAATTCACACATTTGAGTCATTATTACTGTATTTAATTAGATACGAAATTAAACACCTATTTATAAAAAGTACGATGATAGATCACATAATATTTAACTTTAACTATAGGATATATAGCGATATCAAATACGAAATAAAATCTCTAATCTATCCCTTAATATTTTAATCAAAATAAAATATAGCTTAAAATATAAACTGTAATACAAAATACAGATCATAATACAGGATCATTCCACCACAATCGGAGGCACTAACCTTTTCTCAAAATTCAATACATTGCAACTTGGAAGCAACACATCTGTTTGTTTTGTATTGAGATACAAGAATTTCTCTTGAAAAAATGGTTGCCCACATCTATGTAAATTGTGCCATGACTCAGACATTTTAGAACAATCATAGGAGTTATCATTTGACGTTGTATGATGGGAGGAAGGCTAGGAAAAATACATTCAAAATTAATTTTATATTATCTTTTGTCCAGTAATTAATGGAATTGAGATTATAAAATAAGAATAAGGCACAAAGAAAACAAAAATGCCAGCTTTAATCAGGAAAGGGAAGGACACAAATCAAGAATATTTTATATATGCTTTATTATTTTTAATCACAAATTTTAGATATAATTAGATTTTTGTTATGTAATATTACAATATTATTCTTTTCATTTTGATAGTGTGAGAGGCTTTTTGTTACCTTATGATAGTAGTTTAGTTTTCTGTTTCAAGTATTTGCATATTAGTAAGGGGGTTTCTGACGGTTTTGATTGATAGATACATGATACCAATTCAAATTTAATTCTTACTATTTTCGATCGGCCAAGGATGAAGTTCAATTGAAGTTATGTAACAAATACACACACATATATATATATATAAATGATGGTTATGTTTGGTGGGTAAGATATGTGACATATTTAAGAACAAGATAAATAATGATAAAGACGGAATTCTCATTTTCAATCTTGGCTTGGACTTGGTCAATGGCTAAGCAGTGATATGTTTCCACATGGCGATTATTAGACACAAATTGTCAAAGCAATTTGCCTATTGCATGGTAATACAATGAATTAGTCTAATCGAATCAAAAGATGCTGTTGGTATTTGCTTTTGGTCTTTGGAGTTGGACAATTCTTCACCTCCATTGATGAATGATAACACAGAGAAAAAGAGAAATGGCTCAGTGGGGTGGGGACAAAGGTTGGAGAAAAAGAGAGAAAGAGAAGAGAGATGCCTTTTGCTGGATATGATTGGCATTGACTCACTTGTCTAAATGTCTTTGGAAAGTTCGCTTTTTATTATCCCGTTTCTAGGATTCCATATCCACTCTGCCCACAAAAACCAACGATTATCAAATTACAATCTTTTATTATTATTATTAACACCCTCCCAATTGCTCACACAGACACCAACACATATACAATGCTCATTTTTGCCTCTCTCTCGGCAAGCGGACATGATATGGTTTTTGCATTATGTGTTATTATTTTGTCAACGCGAGACAATGCTTAATCCCCTATTCCTGAGGGGGAATCATCAGATTTACCTTTGCATTTGCCTGTAACAGATTAATCAGTACAGGCACAGCATATCATAGATTCAAATTCACAATTTGAAACAACTCCATTGATTTAGCCAATTCATTACTATATTATTTTATTTTTTCAAAGTCATTACAGTTTTATTTGAACTGTTTTTTTCTTTCTCTGGATAAAAACAAAGCAAACGGGTTTTGATGGGTTTTGGTTTTAGTGCATACAAATACATTCAAATTGAAAAATTCTGTCTTCCCATTAATATTCAAAATCTTGTTCCAATGTTTATCTATCCATAATTGAAAAACTTTCAGTACAAATAATTTGCTTAGACATTGCACTAATTTTCCTGATCACAAGAACTAAAATTTATTCTTTTGATAACGCACTTCTAATAATTTGTTTCCATATATTAACACTCCATTTAAACCTAGTTTTGTTTCCTATAAAAGCAACCAGAAAAGCACCAAATTGCAGTTTCCTTCAAAATTGTGGTCAGAGGTGTTACAACCTTCCATTATAATTTACAGATGGTACTTATTCACTTCTAATTTGTCTTCATTTACAACTTACATTGGAACACTGTGAGTGGTTTCTTGAGAACTGCGACTACATGCAGCCAATGGAGCCCTGAAATATATAGTTTCTTTTGGCCTGATTATTTAACCCTTTCTCGAATTAGCTTATCTGGAACTGCAAATCAAAGTTTAGCTTTCATTAGTGATAAACAATGCCAGAGCCCCATGGCATCCTTCGTTCAATTTAAGCCTTTTAAAATCGCTGTATAACTATATTTTCAGATTTAAAAATTTTTAAAATTCATAAAAACACATGGGCATCAAACTTGTGGTTATAAAACTGGCAACTTTTCTAGAGAAAATCTCAGTAAATACCGTGCAACTTTTTGTGTATTCGATCGTTGTAGTATGGGGATGTTATTTTTTGTAATCCTCAATTAAAGAATGTAGTTAATACAAACTCGTTTTCATAAATCTATGAAGCATGTCTGTCAGCTTGATTTGAAAATTTGATCTCAAAAATTGAATAGATTACATATTTTTCTCGATATTCTTACAATTTTGGCTTTGAGAAACTGATCCATCAGACTTGTGCAAGATCTTTATAATAAGATAAAATAGAAGTTTGATTTGTTTATTTACTTGGAATGGGCATCTCAACTTCTGTTGTCATGAAAATTAAAATACCATATCAGTCCAAAAAACCCAACTTGCTCTCTCTCCATTGCCGCAAATGAGAAACCCTTGGCAACAAAAAGTACTAAAATACATATGATTCCAATATGCCAAGAAAAAAAAAATGATCTCATTATTTCAGCCATGCTCAATTTCTCATACAAGTAAGGCATCTAAAGGGTACATTTTGTCTTATCACAATATTTTTTAAGACGATCATTGGCTAATAGTTTAACAAAATGCCCATATTTTCACTGCCTTTTCAACCTATAATGAGAAAAACTTCTGTGGTTAGAATAGGCTTTTGGATTTTTCAACATTTCCATATAAAAATGTTCCATTAAACAATTGCCAATAAAAATTTTTTAATAATGAAATCTCTCTCTCTTAGTTGCAGCGGAAAATGAAACTTTTTCTCAATAGGTAAGCGAGAGTATGACGACAAAAAGAGAGGCCTGGCCAACCTTACTCCAGAGCTTGGTAACCTTTTTCTTTTGCATCGATCTTGGGAAATGATAAGCCGTAGGCAAAAGCAATATTATAATTGTGTGGATTCTGTGACGAACTTTATTTACTTGGACACTTGATGACAATATTGGGTATCTGCATGTCTAAACTAAACAGAATCCTAGCTGCTAATTTCTCTGAAGAGATTTAGACAAATACAACCCACAAAACCTCATTTCGCTTTTCAAGCATCCAATGTTTCCTTTACCACTCGCACTTCACCTTTCATCTCTTTTGAGGAAAGCGGTGGTGAGCCTGCTTTGCTTTCTCCTAACCTAAGAGCTGTTTACAATTTACATTTGTAGGTAACACATTCTTGATTAATGCTTGTACTAGTTTGTTATATTTGTCTGGATTCGACGACTTTTTGACTCAAACGGATCATATATAGGTTGCTGAATTGATTGATCAGACAATTACATTGTTTTAGAGACAGAAATAACATAAAATTTTATAGTAATTCAAATACTTAATATACCAATTAATGCTGACATGATTGATATAAATTATTTCCTATAAAGTTTTGATGTAGGTCTGGTGGAAATGCATATGATATGAGCTTAAGTCAGCCATTCCACACTGCTATTAATTGATCTAGCTCCTAATCAATTTAACAATCTCAACATAAATAATAATTTAATAAACTACAACGACCGAAGACCTGAAAGAATATTTAAATTATTTAACTGCTAAATAATTTAGTTGCTTGTTTAATAATCTTAGTTGCTTTCTTGGCAATTACTGAAATAATTGTAAATTTTTACAGGGTTGTGAAATTCTGGCAACCAGCTCGTTGGAGTCAACCAACACCTAAAAAATATGGTAGCTTATATAGAAAATTTTGGTGGGCTGGTTCCCTTAATTTCAAGATTTAACAGATTTTATTAAATGCCCAAATGAGATCAGCAAGAAGACTTGAAACACCAAGATGCTGCAGAAACAAACAATATAAGTTGACCTTTATTTTTCCCTTTATTCATACTTTTCTTTGTCTTTGAGAAAATATTCATACTTCATACTCACAATAATATAAATCTTCCAATCTCATAAGTTGATGTCTCTTATGAGATGCACCTTAACAGAAAAATATAGCGAAGAAATCCCAAATGTCATTAGCTGAATTGAGCAATAAACTAGTTCTGAAATTATATGTCTTTCTCTTATTCACATGAAATACAAATACAGTTTAGGAGCATGCATACATGATAGAATACTATCATACTATGTATATAAACAGTATAAGTACAGAGGTGGAGGGGCGGTCACCAACTCCCACTTGCTTCACAACAAGAAAAGAGAATGTGGAAATTGGCCCTCTTAATGAATATTATATTTTTCCACTCAAATTGTCACAGTATACAATCTTCCTCCGAGTTGTCTGCTTTGGACATATGGTTGAGTGAAATTTGTTACTTTTGAACATTTTGACATTAGGGGCTCTACTCTCGCCAGCTTGACTGTTTTGTAATCTTTCTTTCAATTAACGTCTTACCCACGAGCTGGTATAACTTCTTTTAACGCATAAAGACTTTCCTCCTCATTAAAAAAGCTAACAGATTTATAGAAGTTCATTTCATAGAGAAGGCTCTCACTGGTCAAAAGCCAAAAAGCATTATCTTTTATAGCCATATTTGGTGGGTTTTATGCAACTATTCTGCTATGTTCAGACTCTTATGTTGCAGCAGATGATTACCTTCTGGGCACTTACTGGTTTGCTTAAAAGCTACGAGACAACTGAAGTTTTGGAGTCCAAGCAGTACTCTCTTTGAACCTCATTTGGTCTTCTGGGCAAGCAAACTCGTTTTATCTCTCCAAAACCTGACATTGGTTGAAACTGGTTTTGTTCTAGAGTAAATGGTAAGTGAATTGCTATTTATTTATTTTATTGTTTTGTGGAAGTGTGTTTGTTTTACTAAAAGTCTTCGTATTATGGGATGGTTATTAGAGATGTGGTTTGAAGGGAGTTCAGACAATAAAATGGTGGGACTGAGAATGACACCCCGACATAAGCGTTCAAAGAGGTAGCGGCTTATTCTTTTTTTAGCCTGCAATTATTCTTTGTATGCTTGTTCCATTTTCTGGACATGTTTACCCGATAGGTTTTTGTATCTGGTAAGGCATTCGGAATGGGTCATCTGGTAAAATGGAAATTTCAGCTACTCTATAATTTGGTTTACAAGTAATAACTATGACAGCATGACACCGCACATCTATTTAGCAACTATTTGGTTTTGGCTTCATTTACCAAGTTCTTGCCACACATAAAGAGTTTGTGGTCGACATCAAATTTCGAGCTTCAAGAAATAGGATGATGCGTATTGCTTTTAAATCATGGAAATTGTTGAATATGGCCTGGACTTAAAATATTTGTGTTCTCTGCTTTTATTTTATTGATTTCCTTCTAAAAAATTACCCTTTTTTCTTCTCTATATTTGACTTTGCTTAGTACGTTTTATGGTAATCACAAATGGTTTTCTGATCCAGATCATATTCAGTGTTTAGAAAAAGAGATTGATTTTATGTCATGAAAATGGTTGAATGTGGGTTTTCATGCATAAATATTACGATTCTCTGCTTACATGTTGCTGAGGAATCAAAAACTTTCTCTCCGTTTGTGAAAATGCTTGACATCTGTGTCATAGCTGCTATTCGCTTCAAATAATTGAGAATTATTTTGAGATGGGGTTTTGGAAAAAAATTAAAAGCTAAATGGCCCAGACTTAGTGGCAAAAGGTAATTGTAAACACCAACGGTTTTCTTCTTTGGTAGAAAGTGTTAGATAAATCTTATGGTTTTGGTTAGTATAAAAGATTTATGAAAATGGGCAGGAATTGCAATGGCAGTCTTAAAATCCAGTATTCTCCCAATTACATCTATTCAATCTTTGTGTTTGTTATTTTTGCCATGGCAGCTTTCTGGATAAGAAAACAGTTGGGACCGATAGCGTAAGCAGTTCCCAGGAAGCATCACACTGTACAAAGCTGGTAAGATAATTCCTTTTCCCCTTCTTGCTTTGATAAAGTTATATTTTCTAAAGAACATTATGAGATTTACAGCTTGATAATGTCATTAACATATTATTTATTTTATTGCCTTCTTCTTCTTTTATCTTCTTTTTTTGTTCATCTTTTTTGTCTTTCAAAAAGACCTTGAGCACATTGCCAGTCAGAACATTACCAAAACGATCTCAGTAATCATGTTCTTCTTTACTAGATAGGATATTCTTGCTTTTTTTTTTCCATGCAAATCATAGTTTAGAATAGGTGACTCAAATTGTGAAGTATGAGTTTATGTCTTCTATTCTAATCACCCTTCTCATTAAAATCTAGAGGAAGATGACTACCTAAAAGGATACACATTGCGTATCCCAGGAAATAAGGCTTTGATGAGTCGGCTTTAGTAACCCTGATCAAATGCATGGTAGTTCACTGAATAAGACTAATCATGAATTAACCTCCTTGGGAAAATAATTCTGATGCAATTTTCAAATGTCTTATTATCGGTCATGATTTGGTACAGGATACAGGGCACAAGGACTCTGCTAAAATCAAGAAACATTCACCAAAGACAGAAGCACAAGATTATTTAAGGCAGGAGGTGTGGAACTAAACTAGTCATCCTTATTACCATGTTTGAAAGATTCATAAGGACCTTATCCTACTTTGTCATTGCTCAGCTAACATTGTGTTGTTATTAGGATACTGAGATGAATATTTTTATTGATTATGTTTCTCCATATCTTGTTTACAGATTCTACAGCTTGAAAAAAGATTACAAGAGCAATTTGAGGTCCGCCGTGCCTTGGAAAAAGCTCTGGGTTATAAGACTTCTACCCATGATGATACAAATAATATGGCAATACCCAAAGTATCTCCTATTCTCCTTCCTGTTTTCACAAATAATTAGGGATAGCTTCTAATATGATTTCTGTGCTACACTAATTATAGATACATTTACTCTAGAAGAGCCCAGCGTAGGTAGTAGAACCACATTATCTATTCAAACCTTAGTTGTAAAACTTTGTTGATCTGAAACCGAGTCAGCGCTAAAAACCTGTCTTCATGCTTTAACTACCAATAACATCAAATCATTTCCTGCCCAATTAAAAGGTTGCAATTTCATTTTGTTATGTTTATATTAAGACAGTAAAATTTACAACATCTAGACATGTAGCAAAGATAATCAGAATGTTTGCTCCTTGCATTTTTTACCAGGTTTGATGTTTTTATCAACCTATGTTTGTTTGATGACATAAAAGAGAATTCAAAGAAACTTTCTTTCATTACTCTATTTGGCCATCAAATCATTACTTTTTATCTTTAGGTTGAGTCTTTGACTTGCTTCTTGCTTGTCCCTCCATAGCATTGGTGGCTATATTTTAATACTTTTTTCTTTTGGCTTGTGACACTTCCAGCCGGCAACAGAACTAATTAAAGAAATTGCAGTGTTGGAGTTGGAAGTGGTATATTTGGAACAATATCTTCTGTCCCTTTATCGAAAGGCATTTGATCAACAAATTTCCTCTTTATCTCCTTCCAAGGATGAAAGGTTGAAATCACCTTTAGCCACCCAAAGAGGGAGGTGCATGGAAGTTTATGAACCTGACATCACATCAAAAAGTGAGATTCCTGCTGTGCAATCTGGTTGTCTGTCTGCTGATAATCCAACGAGGGAATCCCATGGAATTGGAGAGGAAGAGGAACTTTTGGATTCTGGTGTTCGTCGCTGTCATTCCTCACTATCTCATCGTTCAGCATTTCCTGCTAGATCTTCTCCATCAGATTCTCTGGGTAGGTCCGTGCGTGCTTGCCATTCACAGCCACTGTCCATGATGGAGGTATATTTAGCACATTGTTTGTAAATTGCTTTTTTCTCTCACTTATCTTTGGCATTTTTACAACTGCCAATCAAGTTGCCCCTCGTCCATTCTTTAAGGTATGCCTGCTCTAAAGCAAAGGGCATTCAGAGCTTTTAACCTTTTGCCTTTATCCCCTCGTGGATTAATATCTTCACATCTTGTGGTGGTGGAGTCAAATTTTTAACTATTGCTTCACTAGGGCAGAGCAGTAGAAAATGATTGTAAGTGACACTCATATATATATGATGTATATTTTATTTGTTTATGACATCTGGAGGCTTTTCTGCAGTATGCCCAGAATGCACCAAATATAATAAGTCTGGCCGAGCACCTTGGTACTTGCATTTCTGATCATCTTCCAGAGACACCTAACAAGCTTTCTGAGGAAATGATCAAGTGCATGTCAGCTATATACTGCAAGCTTGCGGACCCACCTTTGGCACATAATGGCCTTTCATCTCCAAATTCATCCGTATCATCAATTAGTGGATTTTCCCCACAAAATCAGTGTGATACGTGGAGTCCTGGCTTTAGGAATCATTTGTCTTTTGACGTGCGGTTGGATAACCCTTTTCATGTGGATGGACTTCAAGAATTTAGCGGACCATACAGCACAATGATTGAAATCCCATTGATTTGTAGAGATAGTCAGAAATTAGGTGATGTTGAGCACTTACTGCAAAATTTCAGGTGAGTCTTGGTGACACCTAGTTGTTAAACATGTTTATGGTGATGTATATGTTATGCAAGCAAACTTAATTTATAATTTGAGTAATTTTCTATTATAATTTTGCATTTTGCACCGAACAAGTTAATTGTGTTTCAGGTCCCTCATTTCTCGATTGGAAGCTATTGATCCTAGGAAGTTGAAACATGAAGAGAAGCTTGCATTCTGGATCAACATACATAATGTGCTAGTGATGCATGTAACTGATCTCATCCATAAAGAACAATGCTACAATTTTTGAGACCTTTCTACAGTTTTATTTCTGATTTGGCTTGGAACATAAATGAGGTCTTCTTTTCTGACTAGGCATTTTTGGCTTATGGGATTCCGCAAAACAGTGTAAAGAGACTATTTCTACTATTGAAGGTAAGAAGATATTTATTGCTTTATCTTTAAGCACAATTCAGTCCAGTCTATGTTTCCTTACACACTTGCACCATTCAGGCTGCATATAATGTTGGGGGTCACATCGTCAGTGCAGACACAATACAGAATTCTATTCTTGGATGCCGGATGTCTCGTCCTGGACAGGTAGATACTAAGTCTTGCTTCTCCTTTCAAAAATTCAATCTTTTTATTTAAAATTATTACAAATAACTTGTTCATGAATTATATCTTACATGCTATGGTTATATTGTTCATTTGACTCCAACATTCCTAATCTGATCATAATGATTTTCGCAAATTCTTTAATAAGAGTCAAACCTATTTGATAAGTGGAGAGCAAAAGGTGTAGCAAATTAGCTCATGTGGACAAAACAGAGAGCAGTTATCATGCTGGCTTCCTCTTTACCTAGCAAGATTAATTCAACTATATGTTAGTATTGTTATGCTTTAACTTATGTTTGTAGTGGGACTGATAAAGCTTTCTTCTCATTGTAGTGGATTCGCATATTATTCTCTTCAAGAGGAAAATTCAAGAGTGGAGATGAACGGCAAGCATATGCAATTGAGCATCCAGAATCCCTTTCGCACTTTGCACTCTGTTCAGGAAGCCATTCTGATCCTGCGGTACTATTGACGACCAGCTTGTCACTTTCTTGACTGTTGATGAAAAAGTAGAACATAAATAAAACCGAAAGTTTATATGTTTTTGACCTGGAAAACTAACTGAAATTTAATGTCAGATTGATAACAATGTGATTTTTTTAAAAATCAAACTTGAAAGTTTGTTTGTCACCAATAAATATTTTTCTCATTTGAATAAATTGTTTCTCCTCCGTGATACCAGAAAACACTCTCATAGGAAGTCTTTCAGTTGGCAGTCTTTAATGTACAGAATAGGAACAAGTGTAACAAACTGGATATAGATTTAAAATAGTACTAAATATCTTGGCATTGATTCTACATTTTCCAAGATGAAATTTGATTGTTCTCATCTTTTTCAGGTACGATTATACACACCCAAGAGAGTGTTTCAGGAGCTGGAAGTTGCAAAAGAAGAGTATATTCGCGCTACCTTTGGAGTACACAAGAACCAGAAAGTTCTTTTGCCCAAGGTTGTGGAATCATACGCAAAGGACTCTGGTTTGAGTCCAGGTGGTATCATGGAGATGATCCAACAGTCTTTGCCTGAATCTCTAAGGAAGAGTATTAGAAGATGTCAGTTGAGTAAATCCCGCAAAAGCATTGAATGGATTCCACATAATTTCACTTTTCGGTATCTGATATCTAAAGAACTAGTAAGATGATCTGAATGTGATGGTGCTCAGTAATTGGGCTCATCATCCCACATTTTCAAGATTTTTACATAGGAAGATTTTATATTTCTGTACAAAGTAGAAGATGGAGTTGGAAATGGTCGGGTAGAAAAAGGAGGCATTTTGGATGTGTAATGTTATGCCCTTTCTGGCATGTCATGTGATGAAACTTGAAAGCACATATGATTTCTGTAATTTTGTGAAAATATGCAAATTCTTCACTGAGTTTATATAGAGATGTATTGTAATGCCCCTTTTGTCATTTTGCCTGGATTATAATTCCGACACCTCAAACTTATATTTTTGGCTTTCATTGCGTAAAATATTGATTTAAAAATACTACTGGATAATACATGTTTAATAGATGCAAACGAAGGTCTAATGCTTAAAGATTCTTGCAAGCTTATTGTTACTTAAGTCATGTGTTGTGCCCACATCAAACAGGGGAAGTCCGTCCAACCACCGGAGAGAACACACTTAGGCCAAATGAGATAACACATTCATGGACTTGGACACCACTTCTAACCCAAAATCTTAAGGTATTAGGTTTATGGATCCATTCCACTTATATATTACTCATTTGGCTTTCAATTCTCCAATGTGAGACTTTTTCACTTCACCCACTCACACTTGATATACTCACAATCTCCTCCTCAAGTGTGAGTTTCT
>JAVXUL010000020.1:4037316-4053149 GCA_035590515.1 Trichilia minutiflora
ACCCCAGACGAGGCCAACCCCAGACCCGCGGTACCAACCGGTGAGATAAACCCCGGCACCACCAGACTCTTACACAGGAAAACCTGCGGGTGGGTTTTTGGGTAACAGGAGGGGCAGCCCTTGCTGGGAATCGAACACTGGTTCCCCGAAGGAAACCAACGCCCGCTTCCCGTTGGGCTGACACACATACCGTTTATATAAACTTATTATTATTAATAATATATTATATTTATTAGTAATTAGTGTATTATATATATTTTTTTTTAAATTTAAAATTTTTAAAATCGATCCGCGGATCAATTTATTTAGGCTCATTAATTCGCAGATCGAATTAAGACTATTAAAATATTGATTCATATAATAAATAGATCGATTCGATTTAATCCGTTTAAATATCGATCCATAACAAACTAAACTGAATCGAGCTAACCCGATCTGGTTGACAGGTGCGCGTATTATCATTATGTGATGTATTGCCATCGTGATATTAAGGTGTAGGATGATGTAGTTGATCGATTCTCGAGAAGGAGTATTTGCATGGGAGCTAATAATAATATCCACTCTTTTGAATGGCGAACATACCATTTATGGCTACAAAGTTTCTTAGTTCTTTGGTACAGTAAATTATGATGCTTGGCGAAGTTCAGGTAACCTTATCGTGGCAGGGGATCCAATTTCAAACGACCTAACGTTGTTTTTGAGATTCTTTTCGATGAGATTAGTTGAAACCCAATTAGCTAATAGCTAGATTGGATTATCACATCGCAATTTATTGTAAATTAATTTTTGATATCCTATTCATAAGGCATTATTTTATGTTATTGGTGAAATGTGAATCATTTACAAACATAAAGTATTGTTTGCAGTATCAAAAAAGTTTTAAAATTTATTATTTAATTTATTTATAGAACAACTTTTTTTAAGTTAAACTTCTTCCTTGGACAAAGACACCATGCTAGCTGAAAATAAAGCTGTCATCTATTTCAGAGGACAAACTAAAATAGAGGCATAGGAGGTCACTGGTGTAAATCCATATACATACAATGCGAGAGGTATAAATAAAAGGAGAAAGGACACGAGAGAAGGGAGAAACGTGTCAAGTGAATTGAGACGAGGGCTTTGTTGCAAAGCAGCAGGAAAGACACGTGGAACTGGAAGAAGGTCCTCGAAAGGGTAAAGTAAAATCCAATCCCCCAACAATCGACAAGAAATGGTGTCAGCTTATCTGATAGGGCTTTCGGCCTTTTGGGTGTGTTTTAGCCCTAATTCTAAGCCATACCTTGTATCCTAGAGCGGCAACTTGCGGATCATTTTGCCATTTTCCATTGCTGTAGCTGTAGCTAACACATTGGGACGCCCCTTGATTGCATGTCATAGCTTGCCTTTTATTTCTTACCACTCAATTTTGTTCAGATTGTAGAATGTCGAACAATTGTGGGATTTTCTGTTTTCTAGTTTTTGAACATGGAATGATTCCATATTTAGGTGTTAACTTTTGCACAAAATTGAAATCAGATTTTGATTCCATATTTTACAATTAAATAAGTTCAATTTATTAATTTCTACAATGTATTTGATATTTAATAATAAAATACAACTATGAGTGTAAATAATTTTGTCATACATTTAATACTTCAACAAATTAAAGAAAATCCTTGATTAAAATTTAAGTAAACCTTAACTAACTCGTGTCTTTTGTTCTTTTATGAGATTCCAAGCTTGTAAAGCAAGGAAAATCTAAAGCATAAAACCATGAGAGTAGATGCATTGCAAGAACTTAATTTTCATTTAATTAGCTAACATTAATATAAAGTTTGGAACTTTTCACGATACATTAATAATTCATATACTTTGTAAGAAAGATATCGTATGTATTTTATTTTTTTTCTTTAATATAATAATAATAATTATTTTATATTTGTTACTTCTTATATTGTTCTTTGGATTAATAATTGATGAATGAGGATGTCCCACCCCCCTAACCATCTACGAAGCTTCATAAGCTTGAAAAATGATACCTAACCAATCCCAAAAGTACTTATTTTATCATCTTCTCTTTGACAAAAAGCCATAGCACGAAGGCTCTTTCAATATAGTTAAATTTGAGGCTTTTTAAATTGCTTCATTACCAAAATCACTATTTCTTACTCCCTTTTTTTGACTAACTTCCTTCCCGAAAGTGGATCCTAGTTGTCGTCGGCGCTTATAAACAATACCTTCTCTATAATTACTTCTTGTCTTTATACACCGTCAAGCATCAGTTTCTCTTTCTTTATCTGTTTTTTCAACGCAAGGGAATTGCATCATTTTCATCAACAGTTTTATAATGAATAATATTGAAGAACTTGAGCCATGAAGATCAATTGATACATTGGTGTGTTTTGGTTTAATTAATAATATACGAGGCAAACACAGTTCGCAAAGGAAACAGTAAACCACCTCACCAACCAACAAAAACACATTACAATCTCAATTATTTTGTGTTTAGGCACCCTAAACACAACACGAATCTAAATTAGTAAGACTAAAAATCTTAACAGATTTTTGTTTTAGCCAGACAATATTTCCTCTTTAGTATCTTTTGATTATCTATTCAAAATTCAATCGAAAGCCGGACTTTGGCATTGCCATGAAAGTTCCTTCCCTCCCACAACACTTTTCCCATTAATGGGTCCTTAATCAATCTCATCCCTTCATTTTGTATGTTAATTATTATTTCAATTCTCTAATAATGACACAACACTTATGCTTCATAGCAGATTAAATCAATGGTGCCTATTTCAAACATTAAAATTGTTTTGTGTTCATGAATCAGGGCATTGCTTATCCCATCTAGAAAATCGGTGCTTTAATTATCTCATTTTCAAGCAAACAATTTTTGTTTTATGTCACAGATTCATGCTTACATAGATAATATTTTCTGTTTCAGATATAAATTTCTTGATACATAACCCATTTATATTTATAAAAAAAAAGAAGAAATATCTAATCCAAGTAATCTCTTTCCCATTCCCTATCTTAAAATGATTTGAGAATAATAATTCAGTATCTTAATGGGCAACAAATATAAAAGACTACATGAAAGGAGATTTTGTGGGTGTTCCTTTTCTCTTTCTTTTCCTACAAGAATTGGGAGGAGATCGAGAGGTACACTTACTCTTAGTGATTGAAGATGATGCAGAATTTGCTAACTCAACCTGTTCTGCTTCATTTGACAGACATACCTACACAGGAGATGAAGTTGTTGCTTCATTTGATTTCTCTAATAAGATATATTAGTGAGAAAAGAGATAATAAAATTTGATTTTTAACCTGTGTTCTTACTTTACATTCAATTGAACAATACTTGGATGCTTCAAACAGATTTGCCCATCCACAAGTTTCACATTGATTGCTACTTCCATGTCCTTCCCCTCCTCTATGATTGATTGGCCCCTTACTTTGTCTTTGAGTTAAATAAACTATTCTTTTAGAGTTAATTATGTAACTTTGTATATCAGATGTGTCCAGCAACTCTTTTATATCTGCAATCTTAAGTGCCACCTGGTATGAAGCTTTGTACACCTGATAAAACATAACATCACAAAAGAAAAGAAAACAGAAAACAGAGAAAGTAGGCAGCGTGAGAGAACTTACTTGCAGAACATTGTGGCCATTGTGTTCTTTGGTCTTGCAAATTTCACAAAAAGATGAATCTTTGCATTCGATACAGAAGTAAGTACAATCTTTCAATCTACATTGACATGGCACATAAAATTTGGCTTGTAGCAGATACTCTATCAACGGCAGATCAAATTCTTCGCAATCCATGGTTCTCTCTGTTGACGAGAAATGCTAAACTCTCTCTTTGATAGTTTTCTTTATTTCTCAGCTTATTTGCTGGGTATAATTCAGCTTAATTTCTCAAATATAGCCTCATCACGTTTTAGTTTCAAAGCTAAGGTTCAGCCTAGTACCTATGGTATCAATTCCATGGTCCTTTGTCTTTTGTTTGATTCTCTTCTGTTCTCTTCATAAATTATATCCATATGTATGTTTCTAGTTTCAGAATATGGCTATAATTCAAGGCATTATTCTTTTTTCCATTAATGCTAAGTTAAGATATGTTCTACACCACAGTAGCTATTGTTACCATTAATACAGAGTTGAGCTCTGTTGTGCACCGCAGGAGCTATTATTGATACGGATAGTGAAAAACTAAGAGCTGAGTTAGCGCGCTCTACTTTCTCATCTGGTTTCTCCGTTGAGTATTCTTCAACAGAATTTGATTCTTCCCCAAAATAATCTTTTTTCTTTTTGGTAGTTTAATTGCAAATGGCAGCTGTTAGTGTGACTCTTGGACACAAGCATTCAAAGAGGAAGCTGTTCAGACTTCACTTAATCTTTATGGCCAATATTCTTTTTGTAGTTGTTCCTATTTCAGAGCATGCTTCCTAATACTACTCTGATTCTGGAAACACTTGGAGACAGGTTACTGGGCTAATGGTAAAGGAAAGCAATTTATAGCAATTTTACAGTAAGATTTTACTAACCAGTCCATTTGTGGAGGTGCACATAGTCCTTGGTAATTCGGCATTTTGTAAAGTATTGCTGTCCAGATCAAATTTCGATCTCTAACAAATCGAAGAATTGGATTTACTGTTTTTATCACAGAGACGCACCTGAATACGTAGTTTTAGGCATAAAATACTTGGTTCAGTTGATATATAATTTGGTCTGGTTTCTCTTTCTGTAATTTTTGTTTTCCTTATTTAAAGACTCGACCACAATGCCAGTTAAAAATTACTCAAATGATCTCATTGTATTCCTTTTCTTCTTTGCCGAATCCAGAGATCCAGATTCTCTGTATTTAGTACCAGCTCAAACTTCAAAGTAGGTGATTAAAGGTGTGAATCATGCATCCCAATTCTCTTTAAAAACTAGATGGAGTTGATTAGCAAAGGTACATGGATCGGAATCAATCCCAAGAAATAGGGATGTAAAATGCCTTACTGAGTCGAGGTAAGTGCCCATTACCAAGATAAATTAATTAGTGCTGAATGAGTTGACTTAAGTACCCGTTATCCAGATTAATTAATTAGTTACTGACTTGAAAATATATGAATCAGATGTAATTAGCAGAGTTTCTATGTATATTGATAATATCAAGCGAGCAGATTCTCATTCTACTTATAAAGAAGAGAATAGAATACCTAACCACTTTGAGGTTTGCTGTTATCTCGTAACACACAGTTGGCAAAACAGACATCAAACTTCACTAACCAACACAAATACGTTATACGCACAACAGATGTTTGGAAAAGCTCTTGGGAGTTCGATTTCTGGACAATATACTCCTTTCACTTTCAGTATTCTTAGATTTATTCAAAATTCAGCGATCGTCAGGTCCCCCCCTTCCTAAAGTACCTAAAACTAATCGAACGAATCGGTTAACTGTTCAGTCTTAAATCATACACACATGGAAACAACTTTAGTAGTAGAATCAAAAGATCAAATTCACGGTATTTACTTTACTTCCAGAATTAAAACATTAATCACTAATTAGTACCCATCAACAGGGACTGTGGTTATGTTTAAAACCCTGAAACCTTTACAGTAAAGGAGATCTTACGGGAACCCCTTTTCTGGTTCTTTTCCTAAAAGAACCCTTTGGAGCTACATATTCTTCATTTTTTAATGGCTTTTCAGTGGCTGAATTTTCCTCTTTGGCACATTTTACATTCTTCGGTTCTTTCTTCAACCATTTTTCCTGCACACGAAAAAAAAATAATTTTGAATTTTTTTCCTTAATAATGATTATAATTAACTAATAACAATGTACTACTTACTTTGCATTCGATTGAACACAACCTAGCTGCTGACGACAAATTTGGCCACCCGCATATTTCACACTTGTTCCTACCAATTCTATTCACTTCCCCTGCTGTTGCTTTGTTTTTATTTTTCTCCTGCCCTAGTCTTTGAGATATGAAAACGATTCTGGTCGAATTGATTATGTATGATTGGATATCCGATACGTCCAACAACTTTTGTATGCTTAAAATGCCGATTCCTGGTTGATGTGAAGCTCTGTACACCTGAAGAGACAAAAAAACAAAATTATATAACTGACACAACTTTGCTTGAAAAAGATTGGTGATGAAGTAATTGCCATGAAGGAAGGAATGAACCTACTCGCAGAACATTTTCATCATGGCCTTCATGTTTGTGGGTCATAATTTTGCACTTCTCACAAAATGGTGAACCCTTGCACTTGCTACAGAAGTGGTTGGTGTATTTTGATGATCCACATTCACATTGCCCGTAGAATTTAGCTCTTATAAAAGGCTTTAACCATGGAATATCAACTTCAGGTTCTTGAACAAGTTCTTCCTCCGATTCCTTGATTCTTTTCTCTCCCATGAGGAATGCGATTGAAAAAAATCTCTCTTCAATGAAGAATGCCCTTCAAGAAAATCCCTGTCTTTTGGTTCTCTCTCTTCAATTGCTTTGCGTAATGAAGCCTTTTCAATCTCTGCCATTATAAGAGGTAGGTTTATGGCTAGGTTTACATGAAGTTTCTCCGTATTGTGACAGGATTTCTATCCCTCTGCGTAAAGGAATCCTAGTCTTATTATGTTCGTACTTTTAGCAAAAGGCGAATTTTCGTGTTTGAACAGGAAAGAAACAGAAGAAAACCTTCTGAAATAAGCCCAGTTTGCTGACATGGCATTACAACAAAGAAGCTTGTTGACTTGTTAATCCATGAAATTCTCAAATATTTTGCTATCGAGAAACAAATATAAAACAATAATTGTACAACAAGAGAATTGCAGAGAAAAATAAACCAATAATTGCACAAGAGAATTGCAGAGAAAAAATAAACCAAGAATTGCAGAAACAATATTCTAGAGCAAAAGAATTAGAGAATGCAGGAATGATTTTCCAAGAAGATACAAAACAATTTGACGTTCAACACAAGTCAATTGACCAAGCACAAGCACGGCACCTTCATCTCATGTATCCACCACAAATTCCTAGAACTAATTGCTCAACCACACTTCCATTATTCCCTGGTTGTTCGTTAGTTTCCTTGTGTTCTTCACGACTTCGCATTTTTTACATTCACAAAATAAGTTTTGAGTACACATAAAGCCCAGAACTATTTGATTTCAATACTAGAAATGTTGTGTAATTTTCTAATCTCAAGACCACCGTTAACCAGGTAAATCGATTCGAAATAAAATTTAAATTGATTCAAAAATTATGATTTAAAATTAAGTTAAATTTAATTCAACTCGTAAAAATATCGATTCATTTCAAATTGCAAAAGTATAATTTGAATTCGCGATATAAATTATATTTTAAATTATATTTTAAAATTAATGATATAATAATTAATTATTATTAATTTTATAATTTTTTTAATATTTTAAAAAAATTAATATTTTTTAATTATTTTTTTTTATAAAAAATGAAGATAATAGTATATAATTTAAGATAATAAATAAATAATAATAATAAATTTATAGATTTGCATCTAGTAATTTTAATTTATAATTTTATGATTTTTCAATTTTAAATCTAAATCATAAATAATAACTTAAAAAATATTAATTTATAAATTAATTTAAAATTTTTTTAAATCCATTTAAATCACCAATTTTAACCATTTGAATATGCTTAAATTAAATATTCGAAAACGTTCATCCTTAATCACTATGTTTTCGTTGAGCACCAAACACCACCCAACCCACAACCTCGGCTTCATTGGCATTCCGCCCATCAAAACTAACTGATTCATCCAAGATGCACAGTAGATAAATTGCGAAAGCATAATGCCCCATTCAATGTAAAATAACGTGAACTGTCAAGTACTATCTCCCCCATACATGAGACCGCTGTGACTCAAGCAGCAACGATCTTGTTAAGGTAAACTCTTAAATCCAGATCCTAATACTTACAATATTTGAACAAAGAGTTTATACAACCATGTAATGCTAAAGCTCCAATAATAACGTTCGAGGACGCTAAAACTGTTTTCAGACATCTAGTTAAAAGATGTCCACAAGAATTTTCATAGAGCCGCATTTTGCTTGCATGTCAACAGGGCTTCCTGAACACTAAGACTGCAGCCTGAAAGAAGACAAACAAGGGGAGTCTCACCAGGCACCTATCTTGAATCACACATTAAACATTCCAAGAAATAAATCAAATCACTCTCTAACAGAAATGAGCGTGTTTGAGCCCCAATCTCCTGTACCACCCTAAGAGGTTACCCTATACCTTTTGTACCACTCTAAGAAGTTGTGCCAGTTGATCGAACTAGAACCTGCCAATATTACTTGAAATCGTCAAATTCCAAGAAACCACATACTTCACTGGCATCAGGTCAAAATCTTTCATAGAAGCTTCAACCAATCTATATTTAGCTTCAACCATTCTTTGTCCGGGGGTTACCATGTTTCAACAGACCTATGTTGAGTAAACATATCTAAAAGAGCATTTCTTATGATTGAATCAACCAGAAACATGGTAACCTCCATACAAAGATCTAAAATCTCCCCAAAATCCGTATCAGAATAATCAAACTGAAACATGGTAACCTACGTATAAAGAAAACAAACTAACTACGCTACACTCATTGGGCTCCAAACCCCCGTTCCCTCACTCTTTAGACAAGAAAAGCGATTCCTTGCAACAATCCATCTTAGAGTACACATGGGCGCATTAAATTCCCCGCAACCAAATTTCCTTTCAGAAATTTAATCAAACATTTTCCGGGCATAGGCAATCAGCCCAAAACATACAACAGTGTAGTTGAGGGCTTTATGCACGAAAACTCGATAACCTAATTCCTAACAGCATGACATGAACGACTACAACAACTCAATACGCTAATTCATCTGCAAAAGCTTTGAGAGCAAACAGAAAAGTAAACTTATTTGGCCAAACAACCATATACACAATATTTATAACGTTCATTTGACAAGCCCTTATCGGGATTGTGCATAAATTTGCTAGTTTCTATTATTGGATCGAACATAACATGGGTTATGGACGCGTTTTTCAGATTGCCTTTGTCGCTGAAGCACAGAAGGTAATTGGTTTGCCTTCTGGTTAATAAGGCTTAAGAGGATGATGTCTTTTAGTTAGGATTATGGAGATGTGCAGTTTTCTATATGATAATGAAGGGATTCGCTGTCGAGAAATTGAACTGTGTCCAGAGTAACGTTTTTTTAAAGAAAAAAGAGAGAAGTTATGCTAAACGCGGGAACAGTCCAATTTTACGAGGAACTAAATTTTTGAATATGATGGATGGATGGATAGGAACAATCTATGCCTTCGTAATGACACAGGTTTAGATTCTCGAGCTAAATATACCGTCAGAGACTTTTAGTCAATCTCTAACATAAAATCTTTTAGAAAAGATAAATACTCTTATTTTTTTAGAATATTTCAGAGTAATCTGATATGTCCTAACAGATTCTAAGAATTCTATAAGGTTTCGGAGAATTATGACGTATTTTGGAGTATTTTAAACGCTTGAAATTGATGATAAAACTGTTGTGTGCACTCGATTTGGTCCGTCGGTAAGCGGAACGTGGCAATAACATGTGGCTGAATATTTTTTTAGTTCCCGTTTGTTAACAGTCTCAAAAGTTTTGATACTCATACGAATTAATATTCACTTTTTACTGTTAAACCACTTGTTCTTCGAATGGAAATGAGCACAATGTGTCTAAATCGAATTGTAGGAACTGGAAAAGATTGAAAACGATATCTAACGCAGTATCAATTTGTCTCCACATTCTAAAGTCCAGACCAGCTTGCCAAAAGACATTCTCTTCCATATTTTCTCTCTCTTTTAAATAAACATAAAAATTTACTACTGTTATAGGGTAAGAGATCCGTAAGCATAACAGAGTTGGTCACAACAATGGTGCGCCAGCAGAGAGAATTGAAAGCAGCTGCGTGGATGGATCATCACTCTCTGAAATTTTTCCTCATCGGTATTCTCCATCTTCTTTGAATCCCTTTCCCCTTTTTTGAAAAATCAAGCAAAACATAGATGACAGTTTGCATTCTATTATTAGAGATTAGTAGTACCTAGATGCAACATTATCAATCTATACAATTGACTTGCTTTTATTGGAAACATGATTTTGGTCGAGTTACGTGTGAATTCTATAAATTATAAAAGCTAGACTGAAAGGAGAAATTAGAATGAAGCAAGTAACCAGAAATTGAAGAGAAATGAAGTAAATAACATAAACCAAGACAAAAATGCAGTGGCAGCAGACATTTGATATCTGCTGCATAACTTAGCGGGGCAGTTTGGCTTTCCAACATGCGTCAAGAGCTCTGTCACACTTGCTGTTGAGCAGGCCGCAGCTAGTGAAAGAAATGACAGAACCTGTAATGAAAGAAATCACCCATTTACTATCATTATTTTTTTCACATCATCAAGTAATGAAATATAATACCATGAAAATGTTATAGGAAGCAAGAAGCTAACATATATACCCAATCTCCTATGATAACAATCAACATAACTTTCGGTCGACGGGGCACATTCTTTAAAAAGATAGCATAGACATCAACCAGTGTCAATGCTATACTCCATGGAATCACCAAACCCATCATTGTCACCAAATAACTGCAAAAATGCATGATCAATAACAGCAAATTGCAGGAAATTAATGGAAATCAACACATCTATATGTTCATCCTAAAATTCTTAACAATCTCTGACTTTCAATCTTCTCTATCTGATCAAAGATAGAGAAGTTGAACTTTAATCTCATTCATCAAACGAAACCTGTAATTTATCCCATTCTTTAGATTCATAAACATGAGTCTTGACAGAATATGCATATACATAATTTGCAGTTAACATCGAAGAAAATGAATTAGAGAGAAAAGTGCGTGTGTATATATATATATATATATAACAAGCTGGAAAAAATATAAAACAAAAAGCAAGAACTGGGAATTTACCAGAAAGCGGTGTAGCTGTAGAACTCAACATGAAAACTCATAAAAATCATTGATGCAGAGGAGAAAATTGCCTGACCCAAACGCAAAGCCAAACTGGCGCTGGTGCCTATTGCTCCTGGCACTTCATCCATCATTCAAGATTCTCTACCTCTTCATATCCAGAACCAGAATTCAATTGAGAGACATCTTCAAAATAAATAAAAAGAAACAAAAACAATAACCGTAGAAAATGGGTAACAGCGCTGAACAGAAGAGAAGACACGGGATAAAGAGCATGATGCAAATACAATGTCTTCTTGATTTATAATGGAAAAGGAAAACATAGACGTGCCAGTTAATATGTCAAGTCTCTCTCTCTCTTCTATTTCTTTCTTTCTTTCTTTTTTACCTTCATTATTTGTCCTGCGCGGAATTGGGTCGTTGCTTGGGGTAATTTTAAATTCTCACCCGATGAGGCTAAAACTTATATATCCATATTACTTGATTTAATTGATAAATTTTTTTAAAATAATACAAAAAAAATTCAAATTCAAATAACCTTAAATTGGAGATTGTTTTATTTTAGTTCAGATTTTATGCTATATTTATAGAGAAAACAAACCATATATTTATTTTACAATAACAATTATATTTTAATAAATTTTTTCTTTCGTTGATTTTGACTTGGTGAACGGGTCCATTAGCTACCGACAGTGTGCAAAATCTGGATGTCCATTTGTAAAAAATACAGCATAGGCCAATATTCGGCTCTCCAATGATTACGTGAACCACGAATAGTTCCTTTTTTTTTTTTCCGCCGAATATAAACAACTATTATTGATAAATTAAATCCTAAATTTTCGTCCTCATAAACTTTTCAATAATACTAGTCCTTGGAATTAAGAAAACTTCGTGGGTAAGATGGAACCACTATCATTAATGAATTGTTAAAGGTCTCCATCAAGCTCAAACTCCCTGCTCAATGTTTTCAGTATTGACAACTCGAAATAATTAACATGTTCCCTGAATCAGTCTAAAACTAGAAAATCTGAATGTGCATGGCAATACTATGAAACAAATCTTCCAGGAATCTGTAGATTCATGTTTTTGACAGAGAAGAGATATGAGGGAATAGAGAATGCCTTCCCTGTTCCAAGCACAAACACGATAATTTAATTACACAAGGCTGGACAATTAGAGCACCTTATTCCACTGATACACCTTATGCCAATCATAGATATAGACGCCAAATTACATTAAAGATGTGGTGGCAACTGGTTTTTATTTTTATATCAGAGAAGTAATCTATGATAGTTCATTCATACAAACTAAATGTTTCTGCTAAAACCACTCTTGAATACACATTTTTGGCAGTGAATTTGTAGATATCAAGGTGAATTAAGCACTCAAAAATCTTAAAATGTCAGGAAATAAAAACATTTTGTCAAGATTCCTTAGACTTCTTGTTAAATACTAGTAAGGTCTTCATGATATGTGGAGGATGGAGTCCAATGCATTTCCAACTCTCCTAAAACACAATTGCAAGATTTTGTATATTCAATCCCCCTGGGTAAACAGGTTTGAATCAATTGCAGGAAAGAGAGTTAAAGGTCAATTTTAGATGATATGTTCTAGGGCTGAGGAAGCCCTGGCTCACTGCCTCAAACACTTAAACCTTTTAAGCATCGACCTTTGACATTAAAAATATTATTCTGACATGCCATGGTAATATACAAACAAGAGAATATTTTCAGTGCTTCTCAACTGGGTTACAGAAAAGTTTAGCAACAACTTAAACATGTTTCAAAATCTGAAAAAGAACAAGTACACTCATACAAAAGGAGTTCTATTTATCAAGCTGTGCATACCAGATCCCCTGGATCTTCACATCCTTTGGTGCCTTTGCCCCCATGTCAGTATCAGATGGCTGAAAGCTCTCAAAAACTCCAATAACCTCTCCGGTTTCAGGTTTGCTCTTGGTAACACTGAGAGTGATCTTCCCTTTTGAAGATGAAGTGTTCTTGATGTTTTCCTTGACAAGCTCTTCCTCGTCTCCTCTTCCTCCAGCAGGCAATGCAACAGCACTGTCATAACCAGTGGAACCACCTCTTCCCTTTGGGTCCAGGAAAGATGATCCACGGTATGATGGCACTAGAAACTCTCCCCCAAATCTGTCTGGTTTGCCTGATGCTACCAACTCTTTGATGGTGAAAAGGAAGGGAACACGCTCTCCACCAGGCAACTGAACTGTCACGGCAGCATAATCAATTCCATCCTTCTCTTCAAACTTAACAGTACCTTCAGGGGACACTTCAAAAGGTCCCTCAATCTCATCAAGGGTGTAGGTAAGACGGGTCATGAGCTTAGTGTCTTGAAACTCTGGTGGGGAATTCTTGTTGATACCCTCAGCCTTCACAGTGAATGAAGTGGGCTCTAAGCATAACTTCTTAGCCTGGTATTTGCCTGGCTTGAAGGCAAATGAGTCAACTCCACCTTCAATAGTTGGGCACTGGTTGGCAGTTCCAGTTCCCTTTACTTCCATGTATGTTTTGCTCTGGATTTCATCATAGGTTAACCTCTTTGGAACACCTTCAGCACTAGCTCCCTGAGGAAACAAGTAATTGTTCTACAAGGTTAGATTCTAATCTCTATTCAGAACCAATGGTATGCTGTCATAGGACCAACAGCGCTATGATTCTATTACAATTTCATACATTAAAACACATAAGCACTGAAACTGAAATTGTTGTAGGCATAATATCCGTGCGAGAGAGAACCTTTATCAGCCCCAATCAATGTTTCGTTGGTCATCAGTTTAATGAATCAAGCTGGTCTCCAGATATTTATACTGATGCATCAACATAGTTTATAAACGAGCAACATAATGTGGATAATGACTAGGTGCATCAACAATCTTTTAGTTTAGAATATTGAATGATTTGATCCTTGCATGTAAACGAAATTTACTTCACTTAATGACCGCATTGTGCAAGTAAAAACTAGATCAGAATAAAATAGTTGGAAACTAGAAATGAACGAAAACATTCCAATAAATAATACAACACATGCAGTATAATATAATAAATAAAGAATTCCAGAGCTGAATTATTATAATCTTGTGCATCGTAAGAGTTAGCAAAACAGACTGAAACAATGAGTGCCGAAGTTGCGAGGGCAAAGCCAGCAATCTTGGTAGCATCGACACATTTCTGAGCCAAGTCCTTCCAGTCATTTTGCATAGAGCAAGAAATCCTAGCCCCAGCGGCCTCCACCCCAAAAGCCTTCGAAACGCTCTGTGAAGACCTGAGCTGCATAGTGCTGCGAGCAGGGGACACACCCACCTTGGTGGGTTGCATGAGTGTAGCTGCGGCTTGCAGTGAGGCTGCCATCTTGCTTTCTATCAGTTGTGTTACTAGTCTCTCTATTCTAAGAAACAAACGAACTATACAAAGAGGAGTTGTTTTGTACGCCGGCTAGGTGAGGATAATTGCTATTGGTGGCTTGGGTGCGGGTAAGATAAGATATAGGATAAGGCTTCTTCCTATCGGATGCTTCAAGCTCATGTCTCTGTTTTCTTAATTTGCCACGTGGCAAAATTTTTATTAAGGATAAAGATACTGGTACTCTCTCAATCAGTACTCGATGATGTGGGAAAGCTAGTTCAATCTCGTCCGTAAGTCTTCTTCGAGGTACATGACTAATGTGTGGTGGTAGAAGATTCTGTGTTGAGCATGAACTCCCAATTCGTTCAAACTTGAATACCTACAACATTTATAGCCAGATTATGAATAAACAAATTAGTGATTGGATATGATAGAAACTAATTACTTCCCATCCAGGTGATCATCAAACGGGATTAATGATTATGTTATGGATATTGCAAATTCACAGCATCTAGCGCATGCAAAAGTTATTGTGTACAGTAGAACCTCTGCTTCACATACACGTGGTTGTTGGAACTCCACATGAAATCCCCCTTAAGAGAATAGCAATCAGCAAATTTTAGGGGATAATGGAAATAAAACTTCGTCGAAGTTGTAAAAAAATATTTATTATCAGTCCAAACAAACTACCGTATGAAAACAATAATTGAACATCATCAACGAAATCTATTAGAAACAACTTATTAGACATTTGAAATCAGGGCCAGAAACCTATATTAATCTATAACGGCAGATCAAATTAACTAATTAATTTAAAAAAAAATTATTTATTAACCTATAAATTTTTTTTTTAAATTTGGAGGCCTTCACTTATAACTGTTTGAAATCTATTAGAAACAACACTAAAAGACTTGAGGCCCACAATACCCAAAGGCTTGAGGCCCATGCAAGCCTTAAAACCTGTATCCTTCACTATATTAATAATTTTACCAACATGAGCCAACACTTCAATATATCGAATAAAAAATAAAAGGTTAAATATTTATAAGAATTTCTTATAAATATATGATGTTCTTTGATCCTAAAATAATAAAATTCGATCTTATATCTCTTTACCCATATACATTGTCATACCCGTATCAAGGTATTATATGATTCCAATGTTATCATACCCGTATTAGGATATTATATAATTCGATATCGAATAGTAGAGGTGGCAACTGGGCCGGGCGGGCCCGGCCCAGCACGGGCCCGGCCCGGCCCAGCACGGGCCCGGCCCATAAACAGTAAAAGCCCGGCATGGCACGACCCGTTAAAAGGGCCGTGCCGTGCCGAGGTATTAGGCCTGCGGGCCGGGCCGGCACAAGCCCGTGAAGGGCCCGGCGTCGACACGAGCCCGTGATGGGCCGTGCCAAGCCCGTGATGGGCCGTGCTAAGCCCGGCCCGATTATTAAAATAATAAAAAAATATTATTAAAATAATAAAATTAAT
>JAVXUL010000020.1:4053249-4071978 GCA_035590515.1 Trichilia minutiflora
TGATCGAGGAATTGTGTTATGATTATTGTATTTAAAAAAAAATGCCTAAAAGTTGTTAATTCTTGTGAATTAATAAGAATAGATTGTGTTCTCTTTTTCAATAAAGCTCCATAATTTATGTGTCACTTTATACACAAAAGAAGATTTATAGATGTCTTGTTTGAGGGATTTGTGGTTGTACTTGAGACTTTTGATTGAGAGTTTGCTTATTTGATAATATCAAAAAGAAGTGAAATAATAAATATATTGTAAGTGAGTTCTTGTTTCAATTCATTGCCAAATGTTAACGCTTTGTATTACTAAGGGAATAACAATAAGCTGGTTGGGGTGTGTGATGAGTAACTAAAAGTGTAAGTGAACTAATGTTTAAATTCATCATTTTATACTTCAAAGTATAATTAACTCTCTCCATTTCTGCATATTTCTAGTTTTTGATATAAAATTTACTTTATTTATAATTTTAGTTAATTTTGGTTTTTGTGCAGCGAATGTAAAAAGAGCATAACTTTTTATCTAAGAGAGATATTGAGGTGAATTTTGATCAATTGAAAAAATAACGTATTGGGGTAAAACTTTTATTTTTGGTTTAACCATCAGTTTGGGCTCTAAGTTATACTTTTGATGCCATCCATCAAGTCTTGTTGCTATTCCAGTCCAGACCAACCTTGCTTCAATAATTAGCTCATACCTTTTGATAGAAATTTTGGATTGACCTAAAACAAGTGTCATTAGAAATAATATTCAAATATCTACAACTTTCATGTTTACCACGAAGGCTAAATCATTCTTATTTAAGATCATCAATGATGTTTTTGTGACAGCTGGATTATTTCAACTTCATTTGTCAAAGTTTTCAACTTAATTGTCAAATGTTACAACTACCAACTTTGACATTTAGCTCTCATGTTTGCCTATAAATAATAATATTATTTTGTGTTTTAGGAATGTAATTGATATATTAAAATTAGTTTGTAATGAAATTTTGTTCTCTCATCTTTATGTCTTTCTAAAGTTCTAATTAAGGCTAAGAGGTTGATACTAAGAATGTATGGTATGTTCTTTAGATCCCATCTTTGTTTTTAATGTTTAAACTCTTTTTATCGATTGCATATGCATATTTTGAAAAATGTTTTTAAGCACTTAAACTCTCTGATTTTTACGTAAACATTTGGCACATTGAATGCTTGAAAAAACTTTCTTTGATTCATTGTAGACATATGGTACAAAAAATACTTTGAATGTTGAATGTCTTAAATGTTTTTCTTACATCTTTCATCAATTAATTTAAAGATATTTTTTTAATCAAATATTGATTTTTTAAAGAAAATATATTTTTCATGCATTAAAGAATTTTTATCTTTCGATTGGGATAACTTTTTAATTAATCTCAATTGAGTTAAAAATGGGTCTATTTTCCTAACCATCATCCTAAAAAATCAATTTTCAAAGTCTTAATATTTTAATTTGTATTTAATTCTTATTTGATAATTTCTTTTTTAAAATCAATTCAACATCTATTCTACATTTTCTATTGGATATTGGCTTGGACATAACCAATTGGACTCTTGGCAAAAACATTCTTTGTGGATACGATACTTGGACTCACCGGACTACTCTACAACAAGACTACCTATACTTGGGTACAAAATTTAATTGAGATCACCTACCAAACAACGATCAAGATTGTCACTGGAGAGACCCCATATCTATTGGCTTATGGGTTTGAGGTGGTGAGCTTTGCTAGAATGGACACTTTGACTTTCCATACTCTCCATTTTGATAAGAAAACAAACCAACAAATCATACGTCTTGAGTTTGACTTGCGTGAAGAGACGAGAGATCGCACCCTAATAATGATGATTGCGTATCAACAGAAGGTATCCTGAGCGTATAATAAGGTAAAACCTCGATTCTTTAGGAAAAGAGACTTAGTGCTTAGAAAAATTACCCTCAATATCAAAGTGTTCACTGAAAGATCCTTAAGTACTAATTATGGAGGCCCTTACCAAGTGATTTGGACAATGAAACTAGAAGTATACAAATTGTTCAGGTCAAACAATAGTGTTATTAAGAAAGCTTGAAACATAGAGATGCTCAAGAACTATTATCTCTTAGGAAAATCTTCTCTTTAGGGTATCCAAGTTTATAAAAATTTATCAAAATGACCTTTATAATTGATGTATCACTCGGAATAAAAACAAAATTGATGTTGTTACTTTGCATCTCTAAGAGTTCTCTTTTATTATAAAGTTAAACTTAAGCCTTGACCCTTGTGTCAGGTGTTTACATTATAACGGATGGAAAGCAGGGTCCAACCCCTGATCAAGTACTTTCGTTACCTTCTCCTAGTATAGTGGTTGATCATAAACAAAACTTTGCTCAGAAATACCTTACACTAGTCAAGCAAAATCTCTGACCCTCATGTTAGGTGTCTATATTTATAATGGACGGGAAGTAGGATCCAACCCTTGACCAAGTACCTTCGTTACCTCCTAGTGTAATGGTTAGTCGGACACCTTGTACTAGTCGAGCTTAAACCCTAATCCTCGTATCAGGTGTCTATATTATAACAAATGGGAAGCGGGGTCTTACCCCTAATCAAATACCTCCATTACCTTTTCCTAATATAATAGTTGGTTGAGAATGAACCTTCATCCGAAAATACCTTACATTAGTCGAGTGAAATCCCTGATCCTCGCATCAGGCGTCTATATTATAAAGGATAGGAAGCAGATTCTTAACCCCTGACTAAGTACGTCAATTAACTACTCCTAGTGTAATGATCGATCGGGAACACCCAAAAATACATTACACTAGTCAAACAAAATTCCTGACCCTCGCATTAGGCATCTCTAGTATAACAGATGGTAAGCAGGATCCAACCATTGATCAAGTACCTCCGTTATCTTCTCCTGGTGTAGTGGTCAATCGGGAACGAACTTTCGCTCGAAAATACCTTACACTGATGTCTTTATTTATAACGGACAGGAAGCAAGGTCCAACCCCTGATTAAGTACCTCCTTTACCTTCTCCTAATGTAGTAATCGATTGAAAACGGACTTTCATCTGAAAATACCTTACACTAGTCGAGCAAAATCCCTGACTCTAGCATCAAGCGTCTGTAATATAATGAATGAGAAGCAGGGTTGACTAAGTACCTCCATTACCTTCTCCTAATGCAACAATTAGCTGAGAATGAACCTTCACCAAAAAACATCTTATGTTAGTCGAACTTAAGTCCTGACCCTCGTATCAGGTATCTGTATCAACAATGGATGAAAAAAAATGTGGATTAATTCCCTGACTAAGTACCTCTATTATTCTTACTAAACGCAAGCTTTCAAGGCGACGTAAGTTTGGGAATAATATTTCCCCTAATCAAAGTCTTTGGCCCGTGAATATTTCCCCCCGGATATGTTTTGTAAGATGGAATCCTTGCCCTTAGACAAAGACTCCTAGTAACTCTCCCCTAAGTTTGGTCCTGATCCTGAGACATTCGACTATGAGATTATTGGAACGCAATGAGGACTTAATTGATTGTCCAATGTTAAATTAGTAATCAAATATTTGAAGAATTATCAGATGTTATCAGACGTGTAATTATAAGATTGTTGTTATCAGATATTAGAAGAAAAACAGTTAGAAGTTAGAAGAATGATGGACAAAAACGTACAAGAAGAAAATCTCTTTATTAATATTGTATTAAAGAATTGTTACATCGTTGTGTGTGTGTTAATATTTACAAATAATCGTATCAAAAAATTATTACATCATTATATGCGTGTCAATATGTAAACAGATGACAAGAATTTACAAAGAGTAATGTGTATACAAAAAAGAAAAAATTAAAATTAAGTACACAAATATGTTGGTGGAGTTACAATTCTTTAAAGTTATCCTCATAAAAGGAAGACACCTCACCAATGAACCGGGGAATTGAGGGTAGGGGCAATTTCTTCATTATGCTAGAGCTTTAGAGTCGTGCGATTTTATGCCTACAGCAATTATCTCAGAGAGCCCGTCTACTGTAGTAGTGTCGGGGTGCTCTTCAATTCTTTGTCTCTACTTATCAGTAGGGATGGATATTTTCAAATCGATCCAATCCAAACCGAAAAAATTAGCTATTTGGATTGGTTTAAAAAATTTTTGGATCAACTTACTGATTGATATTTTTTAAACTGTTGTTCGCAGTTTGAATCATTGATTGAATCAATTCTAAACCGCGAAATCACAAATCAAATCGCTTAATATTATCTTATAAAATTTTTATTATTATTTATTTATCATCATAAATTATATATGATTTGCTTCATATCTTTTATATAATAATAATTAATAAAAAAATTATTAATAAATAATTTTTAAAAAATTATTCACAAAACTTACTCTTAAATGTTAATGAGAGATTATAAAATTGATAATAATTAATTATTATATCTTTATTTTTATAATATAGTTCAAACCGTAAATCTAAACCGCTTAAACCGCACTTTACGGTTTGATTTGAATTAGTTTGTAATATATTAATGGATTTGATTGGATTGATTTTTTTAAAACCGCAATATGCGATTTGGTTTAAAATTTTATCTCAAACCGATCCAAACTATAGATGCCCATCCTTACTTATCAATAATCGTGTCAGTAACCGGGATAGAGGCCTTAAAAGGAGAATCGAAAGGCTGTATCTTTAAGATCCTCAAAGCTTGACGACCTAACTAGTAGAACAGTCAGCTCTGGTTCATCTCTGGATACACCTAAAGGAAGAGGCGACTAGTCAGCTCTACACCCTCATTGACCCTTTCGTCGTAACGGGACTCCAATTAGGACGAAACCTCCTTTATTTCCTTCTTGAACCTTTCCAGGGACCTCTGTACCTCCTCTTGACGGGCCCCCAAAGAGTGATGTTCATTCGATAATTAATTGAATTTATCTTCTACATTGACGGCGTTCGTCAAAGTCGCTGTTAGTTGCTCCATCAACATGTCATCTTCCTCTTTAAGGGATCGATACAGGTTGGTCAACTTATTGTGCTGACCAGAAATCCTCAGTCTTGTCCTTTTCAATTCTTTATTTTCATTTGTCAGGGTTTAAGCTTTGATATTAACGGTCGAAACACTTGTCTCCTAAGTTTTTCTCTCTGCGACTCACTGAGACTTCTCTGCTTCTAAGGCTGAGAGTCTGGCCATAAGCTTCGCCTTTTCTTTGCTGCCTCCTCCCGCGCATTTGCAATAGATTTCTTGATTCTTTTCTTCAACTTTTTTACCATTTCAAAAGCCTGTCCTCGAGTAGCCACTATATTTTGCAAGTCCTCCTTGAATAGATCCAGCATGTATGTGTTCTTGTCATGATAGAACACAGGTGTGAGCACATCAAATCAAACATACATCGAAAGTACTGAGTTAAACTTACCCTATGAGCCCACATGCTCATGTAGTTAAGGGCTTCCATTGTGTCCGTCCCTGCCATGTCCTCTGCCCTCTCTGGAAAAATCACCTCTTAGATAGGATTGATCAGGGGGAAGAGGTGCCTGAATTCTCCTCTTTTTCCCTCGAGAAAATCCTTTGAAAAAATTCCCTCGAGCATCCAAAGCTCCCTGCCATCCCCTTGATCTTTTTTCTGTTTTTGGCTCTAGCCAACAACCTCCTATGCCTCTGACCCTAAGGCTTGGAGGACTGTTGCCCCTCCTCATTACCTGGGGCTTTTGTCCTTTGGCTAGTTATCTAGGGGTACAGGAGATTGATTTTCTTCTTCTTCCTCTCCTCGACCTACTCCAACTCTATGGGTTTCTTCTTCTTATCCTAAGTCCGAGCCTAGTCACCCTCTAAGAACGCTTCTCTTGAGCTTCATTCGGCTCCTTGAAGGTGATGCCCTTCTTCTTTGGGTGTTCAGTTTTGTTTTCTCCCTTCTCGAGAGCCTGTTTCTAAGCCTCTTCACTAGACCCTTTGCGACCGGGGCTTTGGCTTGAGAATCGACGACCATCGCTGCTTTGGACACCCCCTTTGAGAGTAGTCTTTTTAAATATCGATCACTCTATATCTTTTTTCGATCAAGGATCCTCCAATCCCTGCTGCTGCTGCACAAAGTAGAAGGTATGATCAGAACAAATTAATAAAGTATAAACAATCATTGAAAGATAGGTTGACGAGTAGTTAACTTTATTCGTCTGTGCTTTTGTCTTAGACACCTCACTCTTAGTCACCGTCCTGGATACCAAACCTGACCTCACCAAACTCTCTACGCTCAGGAGGAATCTGACATCCAAGTCGGGTAGAGACAGCAGCTTATTCGCGACACCAACTGGGATGTTGGGTCACTCCCTCCCCACATTTGCACAAAAAATACGCGGTCAATAAATATATCGCTGACAGAGCAATTCACCAATTCAACAAAAGGTTCACATACCTATCTCTTGGAAGGTGGAGGGAATGAAATCTTGCGAGGTCTCGGTTCAGTCTTCACTAGCGATGAACCAACAATCCTTCCAGTCTTTGTTATAGGAGGGGTTCTCTTTCACATTTGACCGGTACCCCTAATGCGTCTACAAGTAATACTACCCTGGGTACTGGCTAAGGTTCTTCGTGAGATTATATAAATGTAAAACCTCATCCGGAGTGGGGGTAAGACTACGCGATCGACTTTCGATACAAAGAGTCTGTTCAGGATTCTCCAACTATTAAGGGTAAGCTGGTAGAGAAGAATCATGAGAGCCTTGAGGATCTTGACGAAGTATCGTTGAAGGGACAATCGAGCCCCCAACAACAAGTGCTCCTCATTCAAGGCCACCTCTTTTGACACGAAGGCCCTTAGGATTTTTGTTGTCTTCGGCATTTGAAGCTTCACCCTGTCAAGAATCTCCTACATCTACCTATAAGCACACAGATTCGCCTTAGTGACAGTTAAAGGATACCAGTTTGCCTTGTTGGGACCCTTGGCCTGAGCCTGCTTAGAAGCGTTTCTTTCATCGTCTCCGTTCTCTTGGGCACGGATGGGAATGTCAGTAGACACCACTCTGCTCTGGACAACATCTCCTAAAACGTCTTTGTCCGCCATTTTTCTTATTTTTGCCGTAAAATTACCGGAAAATTACAAAAGACTTATTAAACCAGTATTAAACAAATAGAAACCCTAAAACCCTCACCCAACAATGTTAAAAACTTCTCTTTTACTAGAAATTTACATCCTCATAAAACCCAGTAATCAAATCCTATTTTGGGATGGCCTTCAAACAAAAAGGTGAACAAAATTTACAGATCATTTTTCTTATTTTTGTGATGGAAAGGAATCTCACCGACAAAAGGATTGAAGGAGATGTGTGTTCGCCAAGGACGAAAAAACAAACACACACACAAACAATCTAAAATATTATAACAAAAAACGCAGGATGTCTCAACAACAAAATCCTTGAGGGTGCAAAGAATAAAAAAGACAGAAGATAGAGACTATTTATATAGGGGACAGCCTTGATCAACATCGTTAATGTTTGGACAACTGAGGGAGAGCGACGTGCTTAACCCCATAAATAGGATCTTTAATCCATGAAACGGTCAAATGATGGATCAAAAAATTTAGAACACTTGACTCTTTAAGAATCGAATATTCAAAATTTTTCTGAAATCGAAGCGATGCAAACTAACAAAGATCTTTCGAAATAACCCTTAAGTAAACAACAATTAATACTAGGAATATTAAAAGATCCATATGAAGACACATTAACTATAATGTCAGGAACGCCATTAATAAAGATCATCAATAAAGAACGCTGTTAATAAAGATCATCAATGATAAAACAACATTATCAATACGTCAACTACCTCATCAAGAATGACCTTCCATTTTCACAAACTTATAAAAAACCCTAATCCCACTTGAATAAACAGCTTCCATGCGTTTTAACTTCCTTACTCTTCACCATCCAGAATCTTAAATTCATCTTCTTCCTTGCACTCTCGACATCCTGCTCTTACTTTCCATCTTTTACCTCCCAATTATTCCATTGCAGATGTCCTCCTACGTCGTTAACATTACAAATTACCATTATTCGAGTAAATTACAATCATCCCACTAGTTCTATTATTCTAGTAAAGAATTAGAAGTTCAGTTAATTAAGTCTTCTTTCAGGCCCAAAAAGACCATGTAATCTGCTTTGTCTTTTGACTGATACCGATCGTAAAGTTTCCACGGAAATTTTCAATTTTATTGTTTCAATTTCGAACTGTCCAATTAGCCAGCATCATCATCATCATCATCAGTTGTTTGTTGCAAAAATTACATAACAGAAGACGATCCAATTCATACTTAAACCATCAATCCAGATCAGATGTACGGTAAATGCATTAAAAGGTTTATTTCATCTTGTGCCGATTGTCTTTTGTCCGGTAAATAAAAGTAATCAAATAATCACTTCCTTGGTGAGAGAGGACGAGAAGCAGCTCAAAAGTGCTTGAAACAAAATCATTGGAATTTAGAACCTCCTCAACGCATAACACAGTGAGGATTGCTTCTCATCATCGCTGCACCATCATCCTCTTACCACATCTAACGTTCAATAAAACACAACAAAATTAAACAAGTCCACGTTAAGGTTCAGTAAAACTCATAGATTTGATGGCAGGATGTACAGTACAATAATCAATTTATCGGAAAAAACCCAAACTTCAAAATACCTATCAGGTTGTCATATTCACAGGCACAAAACAAAATTAAAAACAATCAAATGGTAATTCTAAGAAACATGGAATCCACCCAAATGCTAATCGGAGAGACCCTCTGAACCACCCAAAATTACCATATAATCATATAGAAATTAAAATGAAAAACAAATTAACTCGTTTGATCAAACACTAATTAACATCAATTCACAAGGTTAACCCATGGTAAGAACTTAAATTCTTTTATCAATAAGTTAAGATCTTTGAAAAAACAAACGGCCCATTTGATCAAACAATACTTAACAACAATTCACGTCTTAACACAAAGTTAAGGTAAGGTTACGTAGTCAAGATCTTGACTTCCATTAATGGTGGGCATTCAGAATGAGTAGGAGGTGATTTATTCAACATATAAAAATCAGACAGTAAATCTACTATCATCACAATGCCCATCTTTCATATTCATAACTTACCATTACCATGAATCTATCAAAAAAAAAAAAAAATTAAAGATTTATTTTAAAAAATGAAAAAAAAATTGTTTAAAGGGTAAAAGATGGGAGGGCAAGGAGCTCTCTCAGACAAATGCCTCGATTTATCGTCACGACTGAAAGAATGGAATTAATCGGACTCGTCATCACTTTTGTTCATCACCGAGAAATCATCCTCAATCAATCATCAACATTGAAAGATGATAGATATACCCATCATTAATTAGTAAAACGAAATAAAAAAAATTCCAAATAAATAAAAGAAAAAGGAAAAACCAACACACCATCTCAGAATCCTATGTTGTACCTTAAAGACTACTAAACTAAGAATTCGAAGACTGGAGTATTGATGCTGCTGCTTGAGAGGCGTTGCTGGGTTTTATAGGCGACATGCCTCTAGGGTTAGGGTGTTGCACTTCAATTTAATTTGACCCATTTACCATACGATGAAATTACGAATACGGTATTTGACCCATTTACCAAATGATTAAATTACCAAAGGATGAAATCTCATTCTTAATTGAACCGGATTACAAGTTGGACTACTTTTTATTTTATTTTATAAGTTTACCTTTAATTTTTACTAGATGGAGCAACAATATAAAATTTGAGATATCCCCAATCAATTTTTTTTTTTTTAATGTTTCACAGTACAAAATTTCCAACTTAAAATATTTAGTCCAAAAACAGAAATATCCAATCAATGATGTTTAATTAAAAGAAAAAAGAAGAATATTCTAAATATTAGTGTTGCGAATAAAATTAAAATATTTTTTTTCAATTTACAAGATAATTTATTTTTTTAAAAAAATTGTCTGAAATTATAACAATTAACATCAATTACAAATTTTTAGAGATTCGGTTGACTGTTTTACCATAATATAAGTAAGTAGCTATCTTTTAAAATGTAAGATAAAATAAAATTTAAATATGTAAAATTTAAAATAAATAAAATTCAATAAAAAAATAATTTTAAAATTTAGAAAAGCCTTGAATTTGTATGAAAATCAGCCAATAACTTAATAAAAATAATCAGTATATATTAATAGAATTGTCAATAATTATATAACGGTAATAACAATGGAAAAAAGTTTATTACTGTTTAAATTTCATTAGTACTTTTAGGTACACTAGTATCCCATATCCCAACCATTGCAATGTTCTGCTTTTTACCGATCTTCATATCATGTTTGTTGGATTTGATGGGAACAAATATCTTCTTACACAATAACATTAGACATATTAAACAGTCTAGATTGGGATTGGGATTGACAAATAACATATAATGAAATGTGTGCGTGTTCCAGTTGCAGAGCAAAATTCAATTCACCAGTTTCAATCTACGAAGTGGAGTACCAATGCCCATACAGGATAGACCAACAAAAGAACAATGCCGAGAGTGTTAGATATACCATGGCTTTGAGTGAAAGAGTTTCTGAATCCACCAGATGCTCGAATGTGTTCTTGCAATAAGTAACAACCAATTACTAGACAAATTAAAACACCAAAAACGCCATCTCTCAAGGTGTGTGCAAAAAAACTCGGAGCCACAACCAGGAGAAGAATCAAGGATCCTGGCATCTCAAGCCAATCTGAAGAGGAAAATAGAGAAGGACAAAAAATTATAGTTACAATGTAAATAAGAGACAGCCATGCAAGTATGATTTTCAATCATCAGACACTAGCGATGTCAAAATAGGACATAAAGAGATTCTACAAAAAAGATTGTCATTTGGATACATGTTGAGACAGTTTGAGTTGCAACATAAACTTACAGGTAGAAGAACTCTAAAGAAATAAACCTGTACGGTGTAGAAACAAAGGCAAATTTGTATGCAATATATTTGCATGCAATTTTTTGTGAAATAAAGAAATTGCCATTGCAAAGACAGCCAAATCGGAAAAACATAATACTATTAGTGAATGAGAAAAACCAAACGGATATTCTTTCTACCCATCAAGATGGGGTAAAATCAAACAATAAACAAGTAAAGCAATGAATACAATTAATTTAAATATGTTGATATCACATATGGCCAGTGGCAGTGAGTAGGGAGACTATGATAATAGTGTCATCTATTGTTCACCTCATCATAGTATGTGGTTTACTAATTACTAATTTGCATAGCAAATTAGCATTTGAGACGGGGAATCACACCATTATTAACAAAATTTATGTAAAGTGGTAAAATCAGCTGCAATTGACAACTTAACATAGTACTATGAAGACTAGAAAAGAAAGGAATAGAAAAGGAAGAGCAGCAAAGCATCCTTGATTTGCCGAAATGAACTTAGATATAAATCAACAACTGCAGTGAATGGAGTTTTTACCTGGAAAGTGTCGTGGGAAGAAAAGTCTTAGCACGACAGCTATGAAGGCAATCCATTTTCCAACCTGTCCACTAAATGATATTGAGCCATGAAATTAAGTACAGCACAGGATTCATAAAAGGTAAATGTAAGGGAAAATAAAGAAATTAAAAAAAAAAAAAAAAAAAGGAAAGTGAGCACAACCATCACCTGAAAAAGTTAAACAACACCGAAGGTAGGCTAAAGAATATGTAAGGTACTAAGAGTGCTGTCAGCACATTTGTTCTCCAGTTTGTTCGATCCAATATCAACAAGTAACTGCAGTAAACATCTAGACGTTAAGTTATTAATGCAATTTGCCTAATATTCAAACAGAACAAGATACTTTGCAATGATTATGAAGCTCAAATGCATCAACAACCTGGAATGGCAACTAAAGCAACTATAGGAAATAATGTAAAGGCCAAAAACAGTAAAGCATTTCATTTGTTTGAACTGAGACAATTCGGAAAGAAATTATGATGCATCAGTCCAGAAGATAGCAATAGTTTTGGGCTACATTTTTTGGATCAAAGATTACATACAAGAAAGGAGACAGTCTGAGAGGAGACATGTCAGCATAACTCATAGAAAACTGAAACTACAAACAGTTAAATATCACTTGCAATAGTGATCTTTTCTTCTTTTTCTGGTAATCATCTTGGTATCCAAAAAAGAGGAGGAAATTAAGAAGAATTCGAAAAATGCATTTCCTCTAGAACAGCAACACGACATGAGCGTATCAAGTAAAATCTAAGAATTATCCTAATCTGTAAGTATAAAACAAAATCAGAAATTCTCTTATTTTCTTCAATTACTACCAGTGACTTTGGTAGTTTGATTCTGAATCCCTACTAATCAACGAAAAATTTATAGATGAAGTTTCAAGCATAAAATTGTTCTCAGCCAACCAGGTTGAGTCACAAGTTTGGAGGACTAGACATGGATACCTTAAAGGTTGATCCTGAACTACAAGAAATATATGTACTCATCATTAGCAAAATTGTTTTATGACACATAACGTAATCATACTTATATAACTGAAGATGATGTAATTATATATGCAAAATTTTTCACTCCATGCAGCAACATATAACACTGCACAAATTATCAGCAAGAAAATAAACTTGGTTTTTAATTAATTATTTCTCTTACTACTATTTTAGCTACTTACAAACTGTCATAGATTTCATTATTATATTAGCAACTACTATTTCTATTTCCCTGTTATTCTATGGAAGAAGAGGGATTGGTATAAGTTGCTTCAATTTTCTTTCATATCCAAGCATCAAGAAAGAACACAGGTATGGAGCATGCAGTATATCTGTTATCAGGTTGTTTTCACTACCAAACTAGTATGTTTATTTGCTATGGCAAATGTTGCAATTAAATAAGAGAAGAAAAGCTCCTGACCAATGAATCAATAAATATTCATCTGGGTCAGCAAGCAATAAAATAATCCAATAATATGTTATCAAATGTCTGTTGATTGAATAATTAAACATTAGGTAGGCCAAATTTGCAGGAAGATTCCCTATCAGAGAAAGATATGTAAAATTAAACCACTAAAAATAATATAAACAAATAGCCTTTTTGACTTGGCCATTTTTACAAGAAGACCAGAGAATCAATAAAGGCTAAAATCATCTGCACAGTTTTCAAAAAGAGAATTACGAAACAATGGCCCTTTATTTTCCAGAATGTAAATCTAGATAATTTATACTACCATCAACGGCATAAAATATCAAGCATTTCAATAACAAATCAATTCTACAACTATTGAAAGAAGAAGACATCATGCTCAGTAATAAGCTGACGATACTCACATGGCAGCAAAGGAGGCAACCCATTTGAGAAAAGAAGTTCCAAACCCAAGGCCACCAAGCTTTGTTGCATCATTGATAAGCCTTTTTGCAGCAACCTTAATTTCATTGAAATCAGAGTTGAGCAACTCTGCCGTGGCTTGATCATCCGTTTTCATAGCCAGGTAGTCCAACCTCCCCCCCATTTCCTCTCTCAGATCTGATAACCAGAATTCAACTAGGAATGACAAAGCAAAGCAGTGGTCTCTATCTATCTACAAAGAAATAATTAAGAGCAGCATACACAAAGACAGACAAGGGACACCAAATAAGCCTATCAGGAATGACTCTATTCCCTTTTTAGCGGCACTTCATTGGATCTTATCCATGGATAACAGGTAGTGTGCTGTAAAAGAACTATTTTTGCGTATGTAACCATCAGGAAATGTGGAAGATTGTCATGCGAAGCTTCGGATCCAATTGTTTTTCTTGGCTTTTTGAGTGCTCGGATACATCATTTTCGGACAATGGCCCACTTGGCTTTACAAGGATTTGATCTTGCTAATATGTAAGTTTCAAGGAGGCAGCATCTGTCGTGCTGCTGCAAATATTATTTAGTATTGTGTTATTAAAAAAAAAAAATTTATTAAAATATTTAAAAATCAGATCATAATTTTTATTTAAATTATTTTTTTATAATAATTATTAAATATTTATTTTTAATTATTTAATTAATTAAATTAAAAAATTTTACCTATAACAAAAAAAAGGGAAAATATTTCCAAGAGGCTACACGAGATGCAAGGTTCTGTTGGTGGTGTTTTCTTGATTCTATCCCCGTCTTTTGCTGGCAGCTTTGTCAACAAGAATTGTGGGTTAGAGATGAGAATTCAGTCTCTAGAAAATCTGATTAATTTCATTAAAACCAATAAAATGTTTTGCTAATTCGAATAATTTTCATAGCTGAATTCTATATCATTATTTTATGCGATGAGAGAGAATGTTGTTTCCACATCATTGAATTCATTCAATTCAACTGCAATGAAGTCTACTCTGGTTGAAAGTATTTGAAAGGATGGTTTTTATATACACAATTCAATCCAATCATATTCCATATCAAGTACTACTCAACTATATGCATCATTTAATTTTACCATATCATATTTTATTTATTTTTATTTAAATTTGATAAAATTATTTTCTAATTAAAGATGAAATTTACTCATTTATTTAAAGTTAATTTGAAGTTTTAATTATTTATACGATAATTTCTTTAAAAGTATATTTATCATAAAATTATTTTCTCAAACTTTTCATTTAGTGTCTTTCATCATTTGGAGCCACAGGTTTCTAACATCGCCACACCAACGATTGAAAATTTATAATCAATCGATCATCACAATTTTCTCATCAACCGATAATGTACTAATTCTTTTACTTTTATTTTGATAATGGTTTTGATTTTCCAATTTAGATTACGAAATTTAAAAAAAAATATGAATTGGAAATATGGAGTATATATTATTATGGATTATGCTGGGGAGATTTTGCCTAGACTCATAGTTTGTTAGGGACCCAACTCTGAGACACCTATCCAAAATCTATCCACTAATGTTATTGGAGAGTTCAGGGAGTGTCACTGAGATGAGTTGCACCATAATAAGACATAGAATAACAAACAAAACCAAGACCTTTACTCTTACTAGCTATAAATATATGAGACCCCGAAGTTTTAAAACCTTTTGTATTATTAGAAATTTTAAGGGTTATAATGTTAATTATCACCTTAATTTTTATATCGAAATCCAAGGTTCTAGAAGATTGAAGTCATAATATTTCATTAGAAGATATCAAATAAGAACCATGGCTAATCTAGTAATAGGTGAACTTAGAGATCATTTGCAATAATTGTGTTAATCCGATAGATGAGCTCAAAAAAAATATTTAAAATTAATAGATAAATAAGATAATGATTACTACAACTACGTCTCATAAAATAAATATATAATCTTTTAATTTGCAAAGAGAAACAATAGATTTACAACACGTATAAGACAGTCATAGACTTAAATGATAAAAGATAAAAATTTTAGGTAAACAATATTTGGCATCGAGTTGTCGATTGCTTCTATTTTCTAGAATGTAATTTTATATAATTTTCTCTCCACATTTTCAAACAAAACTCTAATTTAAATATTAGAGGATTTTTGCCAAGAAATTAACTTTTTTCCTTGATCGTTTTCTTTAATTTTAGATAAAATCCAGCTCTAACAAACATTAAAGATAATGGTGTTGCGCAAAATTCAAGAAAAAATAATTTTTTATATTAATCGTATATGGCAACTGAATAAAAATTCATTCAATTTAAAAACAAAGTTAGTAAAATAGTAGCAACAAAAGCCTATACCACCAAGAGAAATGCAATATAATGGAAAAACCTGGGGGATAACTCTTCTGGTATAATAATAGTGACTAATGATGACCACAATAAGCAACGTAGGATTCCAAAGAATACGAATTTCTAGTCAAACTTTAGGGTCTCACCCACTCATAGGTCTCAGTGCATAAGAGAAGTTAAAAAGGCCACTCAACTAGTATAACATTTAAGAGACAGCAAGAAACGACATACGAATAAGGACCAGTAAATTCAAATACTAGCAGAAGAGGTTTCAGAGATAAGGAAAATGTTGCAGACTTGGTCATTCGACTCAAGATAGTCGCACCCTCAGAGGCGATAGAAAGTAGCACCAAGAACGTGATGCAGATTGAAAGACATGTTGATAAGGTGTATGAGAATAAGTATAAGAAAAGGTACACAGTAACAGAGAAGGTGAAAGGGAAAGTTACAGACTTATCCTCTGAAAGAAAAACTAAGAGAAGAAACAATAATGCTCTTTTCAGAATCCTGAAGAGGCATTAGTCTGAGTCTATCCGCTCATCTTGTAGCTTCGAAGTAAATATTAAGCGAAGACTAAAAAATAGCTTAAACCCTAGGGATATGAGAAGAATACTAGATCAGAAGCGTCAAAGAGAATGAGAAGTCTCAAGACGTCACATTTCTCGAAAAGAGGATACCCGAGGTACTGTTATCAGTGAAAGGGATATTGAATCCTTAGTAAGAAAGCTGGTTGAGGTGATAGATAGCAAAAAGCGACAAACCCATCGAGAGACATAGAATTTGCTTCATATGTAGTTTCATATTCAAAGTCTTTTTTTCTTAAAAAATCTTAAACTTGACCTCACCTCAAAAGTTTAATATACCTCAGATTACCTCATTCATGGGAAGAAAGATTCGTCACTATATATAAATTATTTTAGGGAAATAATACTAATCCAGGGCTTAAATGAAGACCAGATATGTCGTATGTTTCTGTTAACATTGGAGCGACAAGCCCAAAAGTAGTTTATTAGCTTGACATCGGGAAATATTTAATGTCTTCACTAAAGAATTTAGAGGGACCATTTTCGGTATTACAACCCCAAGCTCCTTATTATTATTAAAATAGGGTGGTGGAGAAAGTCTCAGAAGTTTTGTAAGGAGATACCGTCAGAAAGTAACAGAGTTAGAGGTATTCCATCATCCACTTGTATTGGAAACTTTTAGGTAGGGATTGAAAGTGGACAGGGCATGATATGCTGTGCACAAACACTTTGTCACCACATATGAAATGGCTCAGAGAAAACTGTCAGATGAGATAGAAATAGAAGACTAAATTGTTCTCAAGTTGAAAGACGAAAAGGTGTTGGGGCCATATTCTCAAGATAAGGCACGATTCCTGAAATTTGATAATAAGAAGAGGAAAAAAATGAAAGAGGATTTTTCAATTCAAACAGAAAAAGTGGTTGGGTTCTTGAATTCTTCAATGTAGAGAGATGTTGAGATGCCCGAAAGGATGATGTGAAGAGTGTAGCTCAATTACACGAACATAAAAAGTATACCTCCTTGAATACTTCTCTTTCGCAAATCTTGAAAAAGATTAAAAGGCGAGAAACTTTGTTGTTAAAACCTCAATCTATAAAAGCAAAGCCATTGGGAACATAAAAAATAAGTTTTATTAATTTCATAAGGATGTCAGACATAAGATCGATAAATGCTTTAATTTATGAGAATAGGTTGAGGTGTTAGTTAAAAATAATTACTTGGTAGAATTAAAGAAATTTAATTTAAATTGTCTAAGATTTCAAAGACTATAACGTTAATTGTTAGCTCAACTTTCATATGAAAATCCAAGGCTCCTTAGCGGGAAGGGGAGTCTTAAGGGGTTGGAAGCATAATACTTCACTAGAAAATCTCATATGAAAGCTATGGTTAAGTCCAATAGTAGGTGAACTCCAGAGACCATTTGTGATAGTTACATTGAGTTGATTGATGATGTCATGCCCCGACCCTAGTCGGTCACGTAGCAATCGCTGCGAATTCCAGAAATACATTCTATCACTTAAAATGTACTCCTAGAACCGCAAGGCATTAGTACCTGTTTTCAAAGTCAATTGCAAATAAATTAATACAAAATAGAAGATTTTTAAAAAACATATGTTACATCTGTATTTTCTCAAAATAAAATACAAAATATCTTTGGCCAAGCCAAATACATCAAACATTTCATTATAAATGTTTTTACATATAGTAAACCATAATAGAAAAACCTAAGTTGAGTACCTGAAAACTGTGCTGAAGTCTCGCTTCAGCTATGCTATGCCACGCCTGACTATACTAACCTGAAATAGAAAGTGAGGGGTGAGTATTTAGGAAAATATTCAGTGAGTAGACAAGAAAACAACATAGCAAATGAATATAGATACACTGATTTCGAAAATCCCTCGAAATCCAAATCAAATATGATGTGGCATAATTTACACGACTGCAAAAGTCAATACAAATCAAATACACATATGACCCCTCTGTCTATAGGATCCCATCCACTCTCTCTGAGTTGTATGGCTGATCCGCAACCCTGGTTTGGGATATGTGCTCATGAATACATATATATATAAATGGCTAGCATGCTATAGCTTGGACATGTTAGATTTTTACCCATCCTATCTTGGACTATATGGGCAATCCACATTCTTGGGTCTATTGGATTCTACCCATTCTATCCTGAGCTATATAGTTAATCCTCACCCTGGGACTATTGGATTTCACCTACTCTCTACAAGTTGTATGGTCAATCCTCGTCCATAAATAGTCAATAACATGGCACACATAATCGTAAATTGATATCAATGATCCATTAGAACAAATCAAATCATTGTTGGCTCACCAAGCCAAAAATATCATCTGTGGCTCACAAGTCCAAAATAATAAATAAGACATGCTGGCTCATAAAGCCAAATCAACAAATATGGTACCCTGGCCATTACACTCGACTATACCACATTCACATACATATATATAACATTGGCCTCCGGTTTCTCATTCACACAATCAATAGTCGG
>JAVXUL010000020.1:4072078-4091302 GCA_035590515.1 Trichilia minutiflora
TTTATTTAAATATTTATTAAACATATTTTATTTTAATATGATTATATAATGTATAATAATATTTATATTTATTAAATAAATATAATTTATAATCAATATAATAATATATAATCAATATTAATTATTAAATTAATATTAATGTAATTATTGATTAATTAATTAATTTTAGTATTAATTATAAAATATTATTATTTTTATTAAATATTGTCAAATGATTCTTTTTATGAAATTTTATTTTTTAAAATATTATTTTAATTTGATATTTTTATGTATATTTAATTAAATAATATTGTCTATATATAATAATTTTTATTAATTAATTATTATCAAAAAATAATATTTAATTAAATATTTAATAATTATTATTATTAATTAAATATTATTTAAATAAATATAATTTTATTATTTACGTATGAATAGTAACAATGAACACTAATACGGATAAATAGTTATTATTAACAGTAAATTTTTTTTTTAAAAGAATAAGTTAAAAAAGGTATTTTTATCCCAAAATAATAAGTTGGGTATTTTTAAATAAAGTTTCGGGTATTTTTGAATTTGAATGATGGATACGGGGTATTTTTGATTAAATCTCATTTTAATTTGACCCATTTAACCATACGATGAAATTACGAATATGGTGTCCTCGTTCTCAGTTAGACCGGATTGAACGTTGGATTATTTTTATTTTATCTTTAATTTTTACAATGAGGACCTACAATATAAAATTTGAAATGTCCCGATATATATATATATATTTTAACTTTTCCAGTAGTTGCTTTAAAATATTTATTACAAATGGAAACAGTGATACTGTAACGTTTTACTGAAACACTTTAACTTATTATTGTAGCCAATAAATGTCGTCTAATTAAAAGAAAATAGAAGAATATTTGTAAATATTAGTATTGTGAATAAAAACAAGGATACTTTTCTTTTTTTAATTTGTAAGTTAATAAAAAAATATGTCTGGGATTGCAACAATTAACATCAATAACAATTTTAAGAGATTCAGCTAAACAATTTTTATTAATATACGTAAATTATTTTTTTTTTCCACTCATATTTGAGTCAAAAATATGTATAGGATAAGTAAAAATTGAGCGGGTAAGCTTAAAATAAATATCTTCTTACACTTTTTCATAGATCAAACATATTCAACAATCCGGATTGACATTCACAAATAATATATAATAAGATGTGTTTGTTCCAATTGCACAGCAGATCCAATTCACCAGTTTCAAGCTACGAAGTGAAGTATCAATGCCCATACAGGATAGATCAACAGAAGAACAATGCCGAGAGTGTTGGATATACCATGGCTTTGAGTGAAAGAGTTTCTGAATCCACCGGATGCTCGAATGTGTTCTTGCAATAAGTAACAGCCAATTACTAGACAAATTAAAACACCAACCAGGCCATCCTTCAAGGTGTGCGCAAAGAAACTTGGAGCCACAACTAGGAGAAGAATCAAGGATCCTGGCATCTCAAGCCAATCTGAAGAGGAAAATAGAAAAGGACAAAAAATTATAGTTATAACGCAATTAGAGACAGCCATGCAAGTATAATTTTCAATCATCAGAAACTGGTGGTGTTAAATAGTACATAAAAAGATTATACAAATGAGAGTGTCATATGGATACATGTAGAGACATAGGGTATATTGAGTTGCAATATTCTGAGATAATTTACAAGTAGAAGAACTCTAAAGAAATAAACCTGCACAGTATAGATACAAAGACAAATTTGTATGTAGTACATTTGAAAGCAAGTTTCTGTGAAACACAGAATTTTGTAGTTGCATAGCCCGCCAAATAGGAAAACATAATACTATCGGTTAATGAGATAAACCAAATAGGTATTCTCTCTGCCTATCAAGATGGAGGAGTAAAATAAAACAACAAACAAGTAAAGAAATGAATACAATTATTTTAAAGATGTTGATATCACATCTGGCCCGTGGCAGTGAGTAGGAAGACTTTGATAATAGTGGCATCCGTTGTTCATCTAATCATAGTATGTGGTAAACAACTTAGTAAACGAATTTGACACAAGTGATTGCAAAACAGAACTCGTGTTGCATAGGATAAAATGACCAAGGGTCAAATGTACTTGCATAGCAAATTAGCATTTGAGACACTGAATCACAACCATTATAAATAAAACTTACGTGATATGGTAAAATCAGCTGCTGTTGACAACTTAACGTAGTACTTGAAGATTATCAGAAAGGAATAGAAAAGGAAGAGCAGCAAAGCATGATTGATTTGCTGAAATGAACTTAGATATAAGTTCAACAACTGCAGTGAGTTGAGAATATACCTGGGAAATGTCGTGGGAAGAAAAGTCGTAGCACGACTGCAATGAAGGCAATCCATTTGCCAACCTGTCCACTAAGTGATATTGAACCATGAAATTAAGTACAGCAGAAGATGCATAAAAGGTAAATGTAAGGGAAAATAAAAGGAAAAAAAAAAGAAAGAAAGAAAAAGAGAAAGGAAAGTGAGCACAACCATTACCTGAAAAAGTTAAACAACACTGAAGGAAGACTAAAGAATATGTAAGGTACTAGGAGTGCAGTCAGCATGTTTGTTCTCCAGTTTGTTCGATCCAATATCAACAAGTAACTGCGGTAAACATCTAGAGGTTAAGTTATTAATGCAATTTATGCCTAATATTCAAACAGACCAAGATACTTTGTGACGATTACGAAGCCAAAAGCATCAACAACCTGGAATGGCAACTAAAGCCGCTATAGGAAATAATGTAAAAGCCCAAAACAATGAAGTATTTCAGTTGTTTGAACTGAGACAATATGGAGAGAAATTATGATGCATCAGTATACATTATAGGAATAGATTCAGGCTACATTTTTTGGATCAAAGAGTACATACAAGAAAGTAGGCACACAGTCAGAGAAAGGCATGTTAGCATAACACCCATAGAAAGATGAAACTATAATCAGTGAAATGCCCCTTGTAATTGTGATCTTTTCTTCATTGTTTTTTGGTAATCATCTTGGTACACAACAAAGAGGAGGAAATTAAGAAGAATAGGAAAACATATTTCCTCCAGAACAGCAATACAACACGAACATATCAAGTAAAATCTAAGAATTATCGTAATCTATAAGTATAAATCAAAATCAGAAATTCTCATATTTTCCTCATTGAAGAAGCTATAGATGAAACTCCAAGCACAAGTTTGTTCTCAGCCAACCAGGATGAGTCACAAGTTTGGAGGAATAGACATGGATAGGGGATCCTGAACTACAAGAAATATATGTACTCATCGTTAACAAAATTGTTTTATGACACATAACATAATCATACTCATATAAGTAAAGATGATGTCATAATGTATGCAAAATTTTTCACTACAAGATCATTCATACAGTAACATATAACACTGCTAAATTTATCTGCAACAAAATAAACTTGGTTTATAATTAATTATTTCTCTTTTGATCATTGTTGCTACTTAAAAACTGTCTTATAGTCCAGCATTATATTAGTAACTATTTTTTCTATTTCCCCGTTCTTATAGGGAAGAAGAGGGATTGATATAAGTTGCTTCAATTTTCTTTCATATCCAAGAATCAAGAAAGAACGCGGGTATGGAAGCATGTAGTATATCTGTTGTCTGGTTGTTTTCACCACCAAACAAGGATGTTTATTTGCTAAGGCAAATGCTCCACTTCAATGAGAGAAAAAAAAAAGGCACTTGACCAACGAATCAAAAAATATTCATCTGGGTCAGCAAGAAATAAAATTATCCAATAATATGTTATCAAATTTCTGTTGATTAATGAGACATTAGGGAGGCCACATTAGCAGGAAGATCCCCAGTCAGAGAAAGAAGTCTAAAATTAAAAAACTAAAAATAATATTGACAAATTGCCTTTCTGACTTGTCCATTTTGCCAAAAAGATCAGAGAATCAACTAAGGCTAAAATCATCTGCACAGAGCTGAAAAAAAGAATGACAAAACAATAATTCTTTATTTTCCAGAATGTAAATCTAAATAATTTATACTACTATCAGCATCATAAAAATCCAGTATTTCAATTACTAATCACTTCCACAACCACTGAAAGAAGAAGACATCTTTCTCTGTAATAAGCCGCCAATACTTACATAGCAGCAAAGGAGGCAACCCATTTGAGAAAAGAAGTCCCAAACCCAAGGCCACCAAGCTTCGTTGCATCATTGATGAGCCTTTTTGCAGCAACCTTAAGTTCATTGAAATCAGAGTTGAGCAACTCTGCCGTGACAGGATCATAAGTTTTCATAGCCAGGTAGTCCAACCTCCCCATTTCCTCTTTCAGATCTAATAACCGGAATTCAACTCGGAATGAAAAACCAAAACAGCGACCTATATCTATCTATAAACAAATAATTAATAGAAGCATACGCAAAGACAGACAAGGGACACAAAATAAGCTTATCAGTAATGATTCTATTCCCTTTTTAGCGGTAGTTCATTGGAACTTTATCCATGAAGAACAAATATTGTGCTGTAAAACAACTATTTTTACGTGAGTAACGATCGGGAAATGTGGAAGATTGTTACGCAAAGTTTTGGATCCAACTGTTTTTCTTGGCGTTTTGAGCCTTCGGGTGCATCATTATTGGACAATGGCGCACGTGGCTCTAAGGGGACTTGATCTGGCGATCGTGCGAGTTCCAAGCAGTCGACACGTGGAGATACGATGAAAGATTTTGTTGGGTACTTCATACTTGCAATGTGCCTTCTTGTTCTTCTTCCTGTCTTTGCTGGCAGCTTTGTGAATATAATAAATTCGGAATTCCAAGTTTATGCCCAATCTATATAATCTGTCCCAGTGATTTAGAGCTAAGAGTTCACGCTATCGAAAATCTGATTAATTTTATTCAAACCGATAAAATATTTTACCAATTAAAGCAATTTTCTCAGCTGCACTCTGATATGTTGTTTTACCCGATAGGGGAGAATGTTATTTACAAATCAATTAACTCGATTCAATTTTCAATAAATGACAAATTAGCATGCCCTGCTTTATCGAAGTTTTGGGTGTGGCCGTTCTAATTTGCGATGTTAAGGTGAAATAATAAATTTAAATATATTTTAATAATTCATACACATTAATTCCCAAAATATTTGTTTGTAAATATGTTAAATTTTAGACTAATATATCAATATTACGTAGAAATGTTCATACTTATTAATTATATTAAGTATAGAAACAAAATCAATATTATCTATTAAAATTTGAACATTTAATCAGGACATTGATCCAGACTATGTAAAACCAACTTGATTGGGTATTTTGCCATCCCTGATTTTCAATAAAGCTTCAATCTAAACCCAAATCAAGTTAAAAATGTCAAAGCAATAGAAAACAGGGTTTAAATGAGAGGAATTGGTCTGTATATTGATTGATTGTGTAAAATATACCTAAAAAAAGAATATGTTTAAATATCTCTTACAAACATTTTCACAATTTAAATTTGTATAATAAAATTATTTTGACTTGTTTATAAGGATAAGTGTTACACCCAAAAATATTAAATTATACTAGTTAAAATAGATGGTTGGTTAAGATAATTTTTAATTTAAAAACAATTGGATGTGAGAGTTAAAAAAAGTATCGACTGCTTCACACAAACAAACGGAGAACTAAAGTTATTTTGTTGAGGAGTTCAAGATAGACTAAAATCAATTAGGCATATGCAATAGTATGTCAAGTTGAACCTTGAAACAGGCATTCGCAATGTTGCATGAGTGAGTCTATTACATAAGAATTATACACCCGTAGCAAATGATATCAAAGATAATAATGAGAATGCTTAACAAGTACAAAATCGTTAGAAAATCTCTCCTTAATATGATAAAATATAAAGCAATAGCCAATTATCTAGTTCAAGCATTGAGGTTAGATAAGGTTGCATAGAATGCTCTTCGAGTATAATATCATGGCTAATTGATAATTAAGCATTTTAGGTTAAATTGTGTGTATTGTTTTAGATTTATAATCACTTATTGTTAGAACAGTTGGGTTATGATCACCTATTTTATAACTCAAGAAAACCATGAATGTTGATGGTAGAGCATGTTTAGACCGTTAGATATGATAAGTGCACGTTAAAAGAGCACCATATAACACATGGTTAGAAACCTCAAGTAGCACCTACCATGACTATCGAGCTTGAAAGGCTTGAGCAACCTCAATGCATTGCCCAACAACCCCGACCATAAGCTCTTTAGCCACGAACAACAGTCGCACAACCCCAATGCCAACCATATAGCCTGTGCCACCAGCATGGCCCTATGTTACTAAAGCATCATCCAGTGTCACTACCCTCGATCATGTGTCACATGCATATCCCCAAATGACATGCATGGCCCTAAGTGCCAAGCACCAAGTACACGATACTAAGTGTTATTAGTTGCATGATTTTGAATACTGCCTATAAACTTTTTAATGACAGACACATGGTGCAATCATTAGACATGGCTTACCTCTAAGCCTCATTAAACCTAATAACTACAAAGATTGTTGAAGAATTTTAAAATTAACTAACATGAAAAACACAAAAAATCCAAGTATCTCATGTATAAACTCTGTAATTTTTGTTATAAAAATATTTTAGTTATTTTATTCTCTAAGGACGCTTTCATCATTTTGATATAATACATGTTCAGATACTATTATCAAGTAAATAATTCAATGGCGATAAATTTTAAATGACCTGAAAAAAACTTGATAAGAAATAGATGTTGGATGAGTTAGACAGGAAGCGAACCATAAAAATTTTATTAGAAAGAGATATTCGGTCGAATGAATTAGGGAATTCATTCAAACAAAATGCTTCAATGAAATAAATCAAATGATGCAATTGAACAATTAAGCTAGAAGATTTCAATCTAACAAATCAAAAGATTAATTTGAATGAATATGTTCGCTAAATGAAAGTCTCAATTTATTCGAACGAATAAAGAACCAAGATTTTCTAAAAAGTTTTAGGAGAATTCGACTAAATGAAGAAAAAAAATTCATTCGAGTAAAGTAAGTTCAGTCGAACGAATCAAGCAATTGAGTCGACCAAATTAATCAAAATTCCAATAAAACGTCGATTTTTTCATCAAAAATTTTTGTCTTCTTCTATTTTTTCAGGGATATTTTGATAATGTCCTTTTGTGCTATATATATGATGCATAGGAGGGATTCTTCATTTTTCTCCCATTTTCTTTCTCCCTCTTTTCTCTTATTTACCTCTCGTTTGTTTCTCTCTACCTTCTTTAATTGACTTCTATTTTCAACTTATTAAATTATAAAATCTTGTTAGAAATCAAATTTCCAACACTTTCTTATCTATATTTAAGTTTTGTTTCATTGAATTAGGATAAAAATCAAACTAAAAGGGTTAAGGTTCACTATTTACACTAAGAGTATTTTTAACAATTGACTAAAATTAAAACTTCTAGGGTTAATTACAATCCTTTGGTAAATGGGTAAATCGATGAATTTGAATTATAGGATTACTGTTTATCCGCTTTTAATTTAAACTTTAATTAATGAAATTTAAACTTTGATTATGTTATTTAGGACGTAGACTACATGCATATATAATTAAATTATCGATATTTTGAAGTTAAAAAATTAGGCATAATAAATAGTAAATTTTGTTATTGTGTGAGTCTTGTGTATAAAACTCAAGGGTAATATAATAATTCTTTATTATATCTATGCATGTGTACGTACTTAATTAATAAATAATTAACACATATTGTAAATCAATAATTATTTTAAAATTTTAGTTTGATTAAATTTAAGTTTTGAAATTATAAATAAAGAGATTTCAACAAAGTTAAAAATTAATTTTATTTTAAGTAGAATCTGAATGATATTTTTCAATTTAAGTGAAAATATACAGATTCATCAATTCGTTCGAACGAATAAATTAGTTCATTCGAACGAAATTTTAAAGGCTCTCTAGTTTAAAAATTGATCTAAATTTGTTCGAACAAATAGATAATTTATTTGGCTGAAACTTTAATTCATTTGAATTAGTCGTAAGTCGTAATTTGTTCGAACGGTAAAATCAAGGACTCGTTCTAATAAGTCATTATTCGTTAGGCCAAAGTCATCAATTGATTTGATCGAATCCTATGATTTGTTCGATTAAATGGATAAAAACATTAAAAAAACTCTAAGAGAAGTCATTTGTCATTCAATCATGATCTTAATCTTTTTACAAATTTTTATTCAAAAATCGATGAATAGGCATAGCGGATGTGTAATATATCTTATATTTCGTCTATAGGTAATTTAATATACATAATATTATTTACAAAACCTGATATAACATATGTTATAAGTATTATAAACAGATATTAGGCAAATCTATGAAAAAAAAAGATCGATTAGTTGTTAAAATAATTTTTAAGTACTTAAGAATAACTAAGGATTTAGTTATGAATTATAGATGTCAAGAGTTGAGCATTCAAGGATAATCAGACTCTAACTTTCAGCCAGATATAGATAATAAAAATTCTATATTCGGGTTCATTTTTGTATATAATAAAGATGTTATTAGTTAAAAAAGTTTTAAACAAACTACAATAGCAGACTTCATTACTGAAGTTCAATATATTGCTATTTTAAAAACTATAAAAGAGGTTGTGGATACATAAGTTTATATATAAATTGGGTGCAATTCCGAATATGAGTTATCTGATAATTGTATTTTGTGATAATACTAGATCTATTATACAAGTAAAAAAATCTAGAGCACACCAAAAGTCAAAACATATTCAGTGTAAATATCGTATTTTAAGAGAATTCGTTGGGACTAGAGAAATACTTATATAAAAAAACATCTTCAGTGAACAGTATAGTTGACCTATTAACTAAAGCAATGATATTAAAGTAACTAAACCAACCTTTTGAGAAAATAGATATTAAATACAACCATAAATGACTTTAGTATAAGTGAGATATTATTAGTGTATATCATAAAAATCATTCGTATTATTAATTTTAGGGATTATGACTTTATTAATAAATGTGAAGAAATAATTTTTTATTTATATATATATATATTACTTCCTTTATTAAATCATACTATATAATAAAGTACGCATGTAAATTATGTAGATAATTTATTTAATAGTTAAATAAAATTATTAAATCAGTTTTCTATAATAATTGTATTAATTGAACATGAATATCATATAATAAGTATACTAGAGGTCTCTTATGAATATCATAAATTAGTATTAATGAGGGTGATAATTAGAATCATGTTACAAGAATATTAATATGGATTTATAGTTAGAGAACCATTTATCGAACATGATCAAAAGAATGATAAATTAGATAGTATATATATAATTAATGATTTATTAATAGATTATATTAGTGTGTGAAATGATCCTTTGAACTGAGACATCAGAATTGAATCTTGTATAGATACTTATAGTTCATATAGTATATAAGTACAGAACTAGTCAGGTTTTATATAATAAAACCGATTTGATTACGTATTGTTTATATATGGGTTCAGATGATAGTTAAAATGGGATCTGTTGACTCGTTCAATAGGATTTAAAGTTTTCACTAACTTTATATATATTCAAATTTCTAAACAAATGTAGATAAATATCTTAAATCAAATCTCTAGTCAAAGCTAAATAAATACCACATGAAGAATTTATATGACTAATATCATGATATATCAATCGATGATTCATAAAAATATCAAATTTAGAATTTTAACTTTATATGAAGTCTTATTAAGTTGAATAACAGAAGAGTATAATCTATATGATACTTACAATTAAAGTAAAGTTTAATTAAGAATTATTTTATTGTGAATTAAGGACTATGATGTATTGATAGATATCAATCATTGTTATTGAGATCTGAAATATTCGCAGATAACTCACGACTAATCTAATATAAATCTTCATGATCACACAAATAATCTTATGTATTAAAAAACTATTTGAGAAAGAAAATATTATTAAAAAAACTAACACCTTTTATAATAATAAAAATTCAATGATGTATATATGTACGTATGTATGTGTAAGTAAAATAATTCTTTAAAAAATTAAAGAATTATGACAAATATACATATACGTAGCTTATAATAAATTATATATATTATTATTATTTAACAATTATCTAAGGATCAATTGATAAATATATTATTAATATAAAATTTATTAAATTAATTAATTTAATAATTAAATTATTTCTTTAATAGTTATAGTATAAACACACGCATAAATTTAAGTCTTTAAACATCTTATACGATGTAGGAAAGAATTGAAATTATACTTTTAAAGAGATTTAGGTAAATTAAAATCAGTTAGACATATGTGATCATGTGAAAGGTAACCTCCACTAATTCACTGCATAAAAATTTTGCGCATAAGACAATTTCTTTTAGACAAGGAATAAAAAGAGTTATTTATGAATTCAAAACGAGTCTATTACATGTGCTTCAATTTCTTCTCACGGACTTGAAACTTGAGCCCTACTGGGTTGAATTTGCACCCATAAGAATAAATTTTTACTCTTAATATAGTGGGCTCGTATTTCACACTTTACAGCAGCTAGAAATTCTTTCGATAATAGACTTTACTTTTAACGTGAGTAAAATTATGCTGGATGATCACGATTGGGGATAAATCTATGTAAATTTTGTGTTTTAAATTTGATTTTTATTTTAAAATTTATTTTATTAAAATAATTTGGAGATCATAAATTTTATTTAAATTATTATTTTTAATGTAGGTTTCGTATTTCTAATTTAAAAAATTAGAATTTTTATTAAAATTATATATATAATAAAAATCATCGTACGGTAATGTCAGGAATGATTGGACTCTACGAAATATATTTTGATGCATTATAATCTAAAATTTTTTCTGCCAACCTGACCTTCATGTCCTATCGCATGTTATAATTTCTCACTTTAACCTTCATTTTAATTCATTGTATTAAGTTAAATTCATCGGCTCAAATTCGCAATCTACCCAGTATTTTTGAAGTTCAGAGTACTCCACAGTTAAAATTTAACCAAGGGACTCCCCTGCATAAAGTCCTATATGTTTGTCCTGTACCTCGATCTAAGTGGTGCATCACCCAAAACACCGGTTCTTTTCAGAAACAATGGGACCATCTAAGTGCCTCCATGTTTCTCCATTTTAAATTATTATATTTAAAAATATAATAATTATTATATTTAAAAAATTAATTTAATAAAAGTATTCATCGTGATATTTAAATTTCCAAAAAAATTATCACAAAAATGAAACTAAAATTTTTTCTGAGATTTTAATAAAATAAAAAAATCGAGCCAACCAATCGTCATTCGTCCCCATGTGTCTCTGTTAGCTAGCTATCAACGTCTCACAGTCAGAGCACAAACTTTACGTAATAAAAAACATCAGTGGCCAAAAATATTCAAAATAAAATAAAATAAACTTTACGTGGCATTAACATACATGCGCTCGAACATCACAACGGAGAGAGCGGGATCCCAATTTTTGATCAGGTAAAGGAAGGTCTATTGTCAATGATGGTGGTGCCTGCCCTTTCGAACCTCAACGATTGTTGGTTCGTGCGAATCACACACCTGAGTCTTGAATTTGCATCCCAACTTCTTCGTCAATGATCCTCTCCAACCACCAACTGGGCCCTTCTTATCAATCTTCTCGATTACTTTCTTCATAGTGGAACATTCTCTCTCCAGCTGATGCACCCTCGTCCTCATACTATCCATATCCAAACGAAGCACTTGATTCTCCCTGACAGCAGACCTCCACGTGGAATTATGGTTCACCTCCGCAACACTAACTCCATCTCCATCTCCATCTCCATCGGGCTCCTCTTCCTGTCTTATTCCCGAAGCTCTACCCGCTTCTTGCGGCACAGACTCCGCCGCCATCAGTGTCCCCGCAATCGCGTGACGTAATTGTAACTGCTCGAAAAAAAGAACTTGAACTACTGCGCGTAACGGTAGACGCTCGTTTTGTGCTGCATGTGTGCACGCTTCTAGTGTGAGCTTCTGGCAGTCCATTATTCCACAGATCTTTTCACGCTCCGCCTCCGGTATCCAGGGATGCGCCTAGGACAGAAATTGATTGTAAGCAGTCGAATATTTCATTCTACATTACAATTTGACTTCCGATATTATAAATTTCATTAGATTACATGATCATATCATCGAAAAATATATAAAATGTTATTATTACCTTGAGATAGATGTCAACGGCTCTGTATAGGCCATCGTCGAAGAGTCTAGCTTGATCGGGAAGAGAGATAGCTAGATTGTAGAATTTGTCCGGTTTAAGATTAGCATCCGATGCAATCTCCGAAAGATAACCGTCGATTAATTTACCAACAAGCATCAACGGAGGAGATCTACCTGTATTAACCTCATTTTCTTCATTTCGTAGTCCATCCAGGAAGTGGCCTAGGATCCTTTCGACACAATCAACATCATACAATGTTTCATTCAAATAAGAATAACTAGGAATTAACATATCATCAAGCATAGCTTGATCCAGCTGAGATCCGATTTTCTTTTCCAAAGCAGAACGACACGATTCGGATGCATTTAGTATATTTGCAGCTCTGAGCAAGCCAAACAAGAACCTCGTAGCAGTTGTAGATGTGGTTGAACTGCTCTTCTGTAACGGAAGATTAGCAATTACAGTCTCTAACAGCTCTCTCTGTTCATTATCGGAAGGTGTTGTCGACGAGGAACTCTGCTTTCTGGTGGACCTTGATATGCCCGGAATATGTTTCTTGGCATAAAACATTAAACAGCTTTCTATTACGTCTCCACTGAGATCCCACGATTTCATATTAGAAATTAATCGTTTAAACAACGGCAAACTCAACAGCGATAAATCTTCAAACCAGGATTGAGATTCTGCCTTCTTTGTGTTCTTTCGATGTAGACCGGTTTCAATTCCGTTCCATAAACTCTGATTTGAAGTTGATGCGCCTTCAGTAACCGGCCAACCAAACAGAGCAGGATCAGCAGAAGAAGCACGCGAAGTTATTGAATCTATACATGTCTGTATAATGCCTAATGACTCTGCAACAGACATGACGTTTTCGCAGGATTTCAAGGCTTTAATGGACTCCTTTAAGCTTTTGAAAACGGATTGAGAGAGGTAACTCTCAGTCTTGGAAACGAGGTTGTCCTCTGCGTACTCTTCCGTCATTTCAAGATACTCTCCGGCGCAGCGGAGGGGAGGAACGTTAGAAGATGACAGCTCCATCTTCACTCCGTAACAAAACTTCGCCACCATCTCGAACGTCTCTGATCCCCCGGGGAATTCCCCTAAGTTGACATGGCAGATAACTTCTTCCTCCTCTTCGATTTCACCATTTTCGGTTTCCTCCTCTTGTTTTGAAGCAGTGACAGGATTTTTTTCCTGTTCCGTTATCAGTTGGTGAAGCTTGCGACTCTTTGACATTAGAGGAAACTGATCCCATCACAGAAAACACACCCAGTAAAAAAATGACAACGAGAATTGTTTCTACTTGTGAAGATGCAAAAGCTTTAAAACGGAAATGACCTTGTGAAGATGAAAGCTCATTTCATCGACTTCGATCACAATGTCGCTAGGTAACCCAGTAGTGCAAAACCTGCAATAAAATCAGCCAATGAAATTATTATTTCAGTGGATTATGAAGAGGAGATTTATTTAATCGTCAAGACGAACCATGCTTGCGCTTTAGAGGTAGACTTCCCAGCTGCCATTTTCACAAACACTTTCTTGCTTTTCCTAGCAATCCCGGTCAGAACTACCACAGATCCATAAAAAGGGAATTTATGAAACCCTAGAGAAAGAAAGAAAGAAGAAAGGACGAAAAGAAGTGGATGTTTTTGATGGGTAAAGTGGAAGTTTTTCTTCTTTTTATTTTTTATTTTTAATTAGAGAACAAATTGGAATATAAAAAGAGGAAGAGACGGTTAGAAACCGGCGAACTCAGAGGGACAAAGGAAGCCTTGAACAAACTTCAAAAAAGGGCTCATATGATCATTGCTTTACTAAAATTTCGTTCTCTTTCTTTGAGCCGGGTCAGAATCTCAACTACTCCACTCTCACTCGCTCTAAACGTCAAGGAGGGGAAAAATGGGATGTCTTCCGTTTTTGAGCTTATTTGGAAACATCAACCATTAGCAATTAATCCGTTGTTTGCCACCTGGTGTTTAGCTTTTGCTGAAATCATGTAATTTTTAATTAGGTTTTGCTTTCATGACATTCTTAATTTCCATCTTCGCTAGTAATTAGACCATACATTACATTTCATATAGTATGAATAAGACATGTCTATTTTTTACCATATAATTGCATGATAAAGGTTAAATATAAGACTTAATTTGGAACGATGTGATTTGGCAATAATTACATATATCTGAATTAACTGATGTGAAGTACTGAAATTAAAATTTTTTGTAAATATTTATGTATCTATAGTAGAGGAGTCCAATATTAGCCGACACCAAAAACACTTTTTTCCCAAGAATTGTCTATAGGCTAAGTAAATAGATTTCAAAATCTCATCTCCTTTGATAGCTCCAAAATCCCAACGGGGCTAAAATATCTTAATCCGAGATGTCAATTCTTTCTTATAATAGCTTCGAAAATTCCAATCGGTTATAAAGACGGTCTGTAGGCTGGTCCAGCATAATTAGATGGCTGTGATACCGATCTTTTATTTTCATAAACCAAAAGCCTTACAAAAAGGCATCATATTGGTTGTTACACCATTTGTTTTGAAAGTCTTAATTAAAATTGCCTACAAAAGATTAACCAAACACAGAGGGAATTGTATCGTTGTTTCAACCGACCAAGACTGGACTACAAGTCTACAAGCACCATAAATTCTACGTAGGGGCATTAATAGCCACATGTAGACGTGACCACATACAGAAACTTCAATATTTGAAAATGCAGTTTTAATCTCTTGATCTTGGTTTCCAACCTTGAAATTTAGATATGAACACGAGCATACGACAGTTCATTTCATTTATGGCAACATATCAACCATTTTTGTATGTTTCCGTTCTTGCATTTATACCTCGTTTTAATGACCGAGAAGAAAAGCATGTAAACATTTATGAATTGTTACGGTGTTCACATAATTTTATAAGATTTATATTCATGGAAGTAGAGTAGACCAGTCTCTGAAAGATTTACAAAGTGGGTCATATGAAATAATTATCTAATAATTAAACTAAGATTATGATCGTGATCATGATTACAGAGAAGGTTAGTGATGATAATGTCAAAAACAATGACTATATAGAGAAGACAATCAAACTCAACTTCTTACTGGAAACTGAATTTTCCGATAAAATGTACGACTTTGGACCAGGGGAAAGATGAAATCATTCAAAGAGAATAGAACATCAGTACTACAGTGTCTTTTATTTCTGCGATCACGTGGTTTGGTGACTAATCATTAGACAAAATGCATTAAAGGAAGGATGAGTAGTTCGTTTGGGCACACCTGTTTGTGTGCGGTGAATTATAGTTCTTCTATCTAGCCCTCTTATTCAATCAATCAAAGACAATGAAAAGCCAAAATTTTCCTGGGTCAGCACCTACATTTGATTATAATATATCGTGGGTCACGTTTTGTTTACTTAAACATTAGCTTTAGACTGATTCTCCATTAAGCAAGGGCAGCTTAATCGTTTCCTAGGACTTCTCAATTACAAAATTTCAAACTTCTTTCCCTCTCCTCTCCTCGTAGGGCACATGAGAAAGGTATATGTGATTCTGAAAAATAATAAGTGGGTAGAAACTAGGAATTAGTAAAGAAGAAATACATGAACCATGACAAATAATTCAAAAGTAACACGAAACCCTATATAACATTAGTGCGTTAAGCTGAAGCGTTTGAAACACATTGCACAAGATAACAAAGGTTTTGATTCTTTATTACTTGATCCATACATATAGAAGAGAAATTACTCAATAAAGTATTGACCATGATTGCCAACATTATTTTATTCCCAACAGCATCAATCAGCTGGCCCAGCTTAAACCACTACTTTATCAGAAACCATACAATGGATTGGTGTACCCAACTAAAACCCCTGTCACTCTCTGCATTATTTATGTAATAGGCCCACTTTGACTCGAGCACAGCACCTCCGGTCCAGCGTTTAAAGCACCTCAGGATTTCGCTTTGCATTCAAAAACAAAACATTAAATATAGATATGACTGTGCTAACCTACTCGTGTGAATTGCGATACAAATCACTAAAGCAGTTTTGCTTTAGTTTGAAATAGCTTAACATATGTCCTTGTTTCACAACTTTATAGATTCAAATTCCAAGCAAGATTTAAAGTTTTGATATCTTGTTTAATAGAAACCCGGACGATTGACGTCATGACAAAGAGTAACAGTAAAATAAAATTTAAAATCCAAATATGTTTAATTTGACTCGTAAATGTTAATTGGAATAAAATCGGGATTATTGTGTAGAATTTGTCATGCAAGATGTTTTTGTTCCATCTAACTTTTTTTAAAAACAGAAAGTGGATTGCGACTTCTAACTTTAAAAATTCAATACAGGTACTCTCCTTTTGCATTTAGATCTAGCTGGGAAGCATTTAGAATGTAGAAGTGGTAAAAGAGAGAACATATGCGGTGGTTATATCAAATGGGCTACTAGTATATATTACGATTTAAGTTATATGTTATTCGCGGATACAATTTGGCCGTTTCTATCATATATTTTCACAAAACTACAAATTTTGACGATAATATCAATGAGCATAACAACTAACTCTTGTTTTTTATCTATCGAGAGCCTATTATGATCTAGATACATGAAGCAACGTGATATATCCGTCCAAATGCGTTGGAACAAACAAATTTAGAAAATTTACTACTTGTTATAATCCTATTTGTCTCTAGATATAGAGAACTTTAATCGATCTATACCTCTGGTAATTGAAGACGAAGACCCAGATTGCTGCTGACCAGTAGCTGTCTGCGCAGGCGGCGTGCAAAGCCAGGCCACGAGCGGCATAGAGAGTGTCAAGGTGTTTCCCGCATAAGTTTTCCCATATTCCTTGCAGTCCACTTTAAAACACGTGCTTGCTTGGGCTAATCTGTGATAGATTTCTCGCTTTCTCTTATCCTTTATTCAACCTGTTTTATATCAATAATATTCTTTGATCTTATCGATCATGATCGCCGATATATATTATGATGAAAGTTGATCCAATAACAACAAAGGTTGAGTACAGAAAAGTTATAAACTAACCGAATATGTTTCCAAGGATAGGCTTGTCATTTGTAAAGAATGGTTTAAAAGTTATTTAACAAGAATCAAGATCTTGTTTCTTGATTCTCGGTTCTTGGTACTGGAACTAAGTTGGCACTCATGTGTGCTGCATATATGTTTTGGCTGTAAAATAGAAGAGAGATAGTAGAATAAAATTCAGTATAGTTTTCCTCTTGAATAGTCTCTCTCATTTTTCTTCTTATGTTTTTCTCTCGGTTTGCACTTGTTCTTTCATCTATTTCTTTTACAACATTTTCTTTTGAGTTGTTAAGTAGCCATTAAGAATTCAAAGGGGCTGGACACTCGGGTTGCACATCAAAGGGAAGAATTGCTTTCTTTCTTGTGGAAAGTGTTAGTGTATGCCCTAGAAACCATTCGTGTTGTCGGTTTCAGGGCTAATGATCTTGTATTAACTTATATTTTGCAATGAAAGAATTATTTGTTATTCACATACATTAACTATTTCCTTTATATTGGCATGCTCATATATAAAGAATGTATGTGAATAGTCCAGATATTTTTATTTAATGGTTAAATAAAATTATCAAATTATTCCTTATGTACATGATTTAGATTGGGCAACTATATCATATAGTAAGCATACTGATTGCCTCTTAATGATATCATATGATGATATATGTAGGTTGACAATATGGGCATTATCATAAGTGCATTAGTATGGATATAGTTGATGAACTATTTATCGAACAGGATTATATATTAATAAATCACATGGTATGTATATAGTCAATGATTTATTAATAGATTACAATAGTATGTGATGTAATCCTTAGACCTAAGACGTTTAAAATCAAACTCTGTATGGATAGGTATATTTCATATGGTGTATACGTGCAAAGCTAATCACGCCTTGTATAAGAAGTTAGTTTAGGTATGCTTTGTTCATATAAGTGTTCGATTGACAGTCAAGATGGGATCCGTTAACTCAACATTATAAACTGAGAGTTTTTGTTGACTCTGTCTGAGTTGAGTTTCTAAACGAATGTCGATATGATGTACAGATTTTAAGTCTTTGGCTAGTGCAATCATGACATATGATCAATGATTCGTATAGATATTGAGATTAGGTTTTGACAAACCATGAACCCTTACTCATCAAGATATGACAACAGAGGGATATTACCCACATATAACGTGCAATCATTAGAGGTTTGATGAAGACACTTCTTCATCGTGACTTAAGGACTATAGCGCGTAGCTAGACACTAACCATAGTCGATGAGTATCGATATATTTGAGATCGAATTATTCAGAGTCGAAGTGTTCGACATTAACTCACGACTAAGTCACAGTGAACCTTCACAGTCTACCTAATTTCCTGAGAGTTCCCATAAAGGAGAAGAAGACAAAATATTATCGAGAGAAGACTAGAGACCTTATGATAACTTGAACCTACTGAAATAAATACGTATAATCGTTATATATTTATTATTCTTTAAAGTATTAAAGAATTGATATATTGATATCATAAAATAATTTAATGTAAATTATATAATCCAAAATGATAATAATAATTATCAAACATGTTAGAATATGATTCGAAGGTAAAATGGTAAAAAACTAGATTAAATTATTAATTTAGTGTAAAATGATCATTTTGCCCTTATGTAAATTACATATGTAATTTATTATAAATTACATATTCATATTTGATAATTATGATTATCAAACATATTAAAATATGATTTTAATAGAAAATAATAAATTCTAAATTAAAGAGTTTAATTTAAAAGAAAATTATCACTTTACCCTTATGTATAATGTTGACCAAGGGTATTATGATAAATGTACCATAATTTTGAGTTTATAGAAATTCAAAATATATATTAATATGTCTAATTATCAAATTCTTTAATGGTTAGAGAATTTGACAAGTGTTAGA
>JAVXUL010000020.1:4091402-4114631 GCA_035590515.1 Trichilia minutiflora
CGGGTTAAACGGGTCGATCCGTCGGGCCAAACCCATTTTGACAGCTCTACCTGTAGCAGCTCCAAAATCCCAACGGGGCTAAAATATCTTAATCAAAGATGTCAATTCTTTCTTATAATTAGGTGGCTGTGATACCAATTTTTTTTTTTCTCCATAAACCAAAATCCTTACAAAGAGACATTAAATTGGCTGTTATACCATTTGTTTTGAAAGTCTTAATTAAGATTTTGCCTACAAGAGTTTAACCAAATGGAGTGAGAATTTCATCGTTGTTTCAACAGACCAAGATTGGAATACAAGCTTCATAAATATTCACATATGGCCCACGTAGAGATACTAATCTCAACAAATTTCAATGGCTTCGATTTTTGAACAGTCAATTTATATATCTTGATCTTGGTTTCCAACTTTGAAATTTAGGTCTGAACACGAAGATATGGCACTTCATTTCATTTATGGTAACTTATCTACCGTTTTTGTATACTTCCATCCTTGCATTTATAACCCATCTTAATGACTGAGAAGAAAAGCATGTAAGCATTCACATAGTATTTATATTCATACGAGTAGAGTAGATCAGTCTCTGAAAGATTTACAAGATGGGTCGTATGCAGTAATTATCAAATAATTAAACTAAGATTATGAATTATGATCGTCATCATGATTAGAGAGAATTTAGTGATGATGACGTCAAAAAAAGTGGCTATATATGGAAGACAATCAAACCACTTCTTACATGAAACTGGATTTGCCGATAAAATGTGTGACTTTGGACCCTGGGAAACATGAAATCATTCATAGAGAATAGAACTTTAGTCCTGCAGTGACTTTAATTTCTGCGATCACGTGGTTTGGTGACTAATCATTAGACAAAATGCACTAAAGGTTGGGTAGTTCATTTGGGCACATCTGTTTGTGTATGGTGAATTATAGTTCTTCTATCTTAGCCCTCTTATTCAATCAATCAAAAACAATAAAAAGTCAAGCAATGAAAAGCCAAAATTTTCCAAGGTCAGCACCTGCTTTTGATTATAATATACATTAATGTGGGTCACATTTTATTCATATGAGAACTCCCCATTAGGCGAGGTTTACTTAATCATTTCCTGGGATTTTTCAATTACAAAATTTCAAACTTCTTTCCCTCTCCTCTTAGGCACATGAAGAAAGGTATATGTGATTCTGAAAATTGCAAGTGGGAATTAGTAAAGGAGAAACACAAGAACCGTGATAAATAATCTAAAAGTGACACGAAAGGCTATAGTACAAGATGACAAGGGTTTTGATTCTTTATTAATTAATCCATACATTTAGAAACATTGTTCAATAAAGTATTGAACATAATTGCCCACATTATTTTATTTCCAATAGTATAAATTTGCTTGCCAAGCTTAAACCACTACTTTATTATAAACCATCGAATGGATTGGTGTGTCCAACTAAAAACCCTGTCACTCTCTGGAATTATTCGTGTAATAGGCCCACCATGACTCGAACACGGCACCTACTATCCAGCATCCAAAGCACCTCAAGATTTCGCTTTGCCTGCAAAAACAAAACATAAAAACATATATGACTGTGCTAACCTATTCGTGTGAAGTGCGATACAAAGTCACCAAAGCAGTTTTGCTGTAGCTTGAAATAGCTTAAGATTTGTCCTTGTTTTACAACTTTATAGATTCAAATTCCAAGCAAGATTTAAATCTTTGATATCTTGTTTAATAGAACCCTGGATGATTGACGCGACAACAGAGTAACAACAAAATAAAATTAATATCCAAATATTTTCAGTTTGACTTGCACATGTGTATTGGAATAAAACGGGGAATACTATGTAGAATTTGTCATGAACGCGTTCTTATTTCACCAACTTTTTTTCAGAACGGAAGTGGATTGCTAGCTCTAACTTCAAAAATTGAATAAGGGTGGGTACTCAAAACCTATTTGCATTTAGAATCTAAATGTGGGAAAAGAGAAGACGTGCGGTGGTTATAAAGAAAGGGGTACTAGTAGATTTTACGTTTTGTGCATATATTATTCGCGTATGAAAATGGTCCGTTTCTATCTTAATATCAATGTGTAAATCTATCTTAATATCAATGTGTAAAATAACTAACTACTGTTTTTAATCTATCTGAGCCTATTATAATCTAGATACTCAACGCAACGTGATATCATCTGCCCAAACGCAAATGCGTTGAAACCAACAACATTAGAAAATGTACTACTTGTTATAATCCTATTTGTCTCCAGATATGCAAACTTTAATCGATCTATACCTGTAGTAATTGAAGACGAAGACCTAGATGGCTGCTGACAGGTAGCTGTCTTAGCAGGCGGGATGACAACGCCAGGCCACGAGCGGCACATGCAGTGTTTGCCAATCTCTATGCTCTCAGAGAGAGTGGCAAGGTGTTTGCCGCATCCACCCCACGAAGTTTTCCCACATTGCTTGCAATCCACTTTAAAACACATGCTTGTTTTGTGATAGATGCCTTGTTTTCTCTCATCCTTATTCAGTGTCTTTTATATCAATAATATCACTTTGATCTTATCGATCGTTATCACAGATGTATATACTTGACGACATAGCTCACTTGAATTCATCAATTGGTTGTTTGAAGACAACATTCGCCATGGGCTTCCACGTCGAACGATTTGAACCGTTGTCTGGTTGCTTGGTACAATTGACAACCTGTTTCTTTATACGATCTGCACAATCTTCGTGGAATCAGCTGATCACCAACAACCAATAAATCAGTCGACCTTCTTGTCTGTCCCCATCCTATCATATCACCTATCAGTAATTTCTCACTCATCACCTGGCAGTTAGATAACTGCAATACTCAATGCTTTCAACTTGGTGGTGCGTTCAGTTTGACAAGTATCAAGAACTGGTGACCCAGAAAACATTATATAAAGAAATTCTCTGACACATCTAAGGCACATTCACATGGGAGGACCAGCTGACATTGTTATCATTTTAGACATGACTTCAAGGAACGGAAACGGCGAACCAGGCAGATTTATGATTATCATATTTTAATTATTGAGCAGGTAAATAGTTAAGACACACATCAACATCCTATTATCATCACATAGGGGTACTTAGTTATGGCTTAGGAAATGTTTGGAGAACACCAAACAATGACTCATCTCGGGGCACCTTAAAATAATCACAACATGGATTCAAATGATCCATTTCCGTCAAAACAAATTAGACAGATCCATTCCCCTTGTGAGAGGATACAACAAGATACAACAGAAATACTATTCACGGATCACATATAAAGTCTACTTTCATAAACAGGCATAACAAAATACCCTGGAGTCAAGTAGCAGGGACACCAAGCAGGCAGATAGCCCCCAAGGATTCATCAGTCAAGCAGGGAAGTAAATATTTCAATGGGTAAGCTACAGAGCCACCAAAGTTCTATTAGTTTGAACTCAAAATAGTTCAAGCAATGAACTGAGTAAAACCCAGGCCATCAACATACACTCCCATCCCCCTTATCAGACGAAGGGTCTAGCATAGGTTTCTTCATTGGGCTTGATTCTGAAGAGGCCGTGCTCATTGACACTCGCTTGACTCCTCTTCCTATGACACCAAGATGGGTGACTCCAGCAGCAGCTGCACTTGTGTGAGCAGTGGAAACAGTAGGAGAATCAAAATCTCCACTGCTGTTAGCAGTACCCATTCGTAAAGAGCTCGTAGCAACAGAAGACGGAGTCTTCTCGTTGCCTTCTACCTTGGCAGACACCATTCCCAGTATTTCTGAGAGAATTAACTTTGGGTTCAAGGCCACCTGTTGCAAATCTTCAAGCTGCATAACAAAGAATGTACTATTAACTTGAGAAGGTTGATGGGCAAATATTTAAGATTTCTTTTAGAAACTCTAATTAGACTTGCCTTCCTTTCCAGGTCTCCAGAGAGGCCAGATAATGTTTCAATCTCTGCTTCCCTATCTGTCATAAGTTTATCATTTTGTAACCCGTTGGAGGACTGCTGGATGCCATCATCTAGTTCAGAGGTAGCTGATGATGTTTCTGATTCCATAGAACTCTTTACTTCGTTCCTGAGCCGCTGAAGCCGTGATTTACAAATGAATATAGCCTTCTGGCAATATGGAATTGCTTCCTGAGGCTTGGAGCCAATCTCCAGACACAAACATATCCGGAAATTTCTAAATAATAGAATTAAGGTACTCAAGCAGGGAAAACCAAATGAAATGAAAGGTATAGAAATTGGATTATTGCTCAACAATTCTGACAACTGAACAAGCAGAACATTGGATAGTTATCATCTAAAAACATTTTTTGTCAAACGGAAGGATACAGTTCAGCTATGTATCGACTGTCAGGTTCAACCAGCCGTTCTAATATAGAGAGTGCCTTCTTGTAGTCACTAAGAGAAGTTTCAATGTCCTCTGCATGGGGCATAACAAAAGCTAAGTCCAAAATGTGAAAAAATAAAAAAATGAAAAAAAAGAAATATATAAATCCCAGTTGAATTCAACAAGTAATACGTGAACAACCTCTTTCCAACGCAACTTCCGCCAATGCAGACAATATGTCCACCTTCTCCATTGTGTCAGCCAAGTGCTTTTCAGCAATTGCTCTTGCAATATCCAGCATTTTCCATGCCAAATCCAGGTCAGATTCATCTTCATCTGCTTCAGCCACATCCTCATCATCATTACTCTCTTCATCTTCTTCCTCACCCTCTCCACCAGGAACTGTAACAACAGCAAGCAGAATAAATATAGATAGCATCTCCAAAAATGATATGATTGTGGATAATTCCAAATATTATCAGGCACGTGTAACCACATCAGGAAGTCTTAACTGAACAATTTAGGTAAATCTAGTCATTGCTGCCATCTTGTATCATCCAATGCAAGGTTGCTGAAGAGCCTCTTATACATCACCAACTTATTCCAACCTTATCAAATATTTTCTAACAATTCATGATATTCAAACAAGCACTTGCCCTCGAATTGTTAGGAAAAATAAATATATTGTGGAAATCAAATGAGTCATCAGAGTTTAATAAAAAAATTCAGAGAATTTGTCGTCAGCACCACGCATAGACAATAAAATTCATTACTTAAACAAAAAAAAGTCAACTTTCGATGCAATTCATGTGATTCCTAAGACATTAAATGAATATTAATAGTGTAGGGTAAAATTTGAACTCTATTTGCACGTAAGAGACCATTTATAAACACCAAGAGGTAACCAAATCACTAACAGACAATATTAAAATCAAGATAAATCATCATCTAATCAAAAGCACCATGATAGAAATACAAACCATCATCTGCTGCTCCATCTTGTTTGGTATTACTTGAAACAGATGCTGTGAAAGTTTCGCAATACACATTGTTCTTAACAGATTCATCTTTGTCAGAACCTTGTTGAGACTGACCCTCCTTTTTGGGCACTGAACCCAATGGATCTACCTCCTCTTGAGCTTTGTACAGCAGTGCACGTCCATATTGATAATATGCGTTTAAACACTCAAAAGCAAGTTCATCGTAATAGGCAACCCTATGGTTATACATAAATTTCAAAATTACGAATCTATATTAGCAAATGGAACCAAAAGCTTATTTTAAAAGAGAATCAGGGTGCGCTTTGGAATACTATTATAGAAAACACTTTCAAGTAAACATGTAAAACCTCCTAAAAAACATTCTAAAAAATAAAACATTTCTCAAGGACTTTCTACAGATGCACTTCAAGGCCTTTTCTGACCTAGAATCCTATATAAAGTACCTATTAAGTTCTTCTCCATGAGGCACCTTAAGTGCTTTTTTGATTCCAAAAACCACTCGTATCTATTTCAGACAAAATACTTAAAAGATTGACACAAATACAATTCAAGCTATTTGAAATGATTTTTAAAAAGCCAAAACCACCCCCAAACACACCATCAGCTAATTAAGAGTTTCTGAAATAATAAGGAAGCAAAAGAATGTTAATAAATGTTGTTGTGCCATCTAAAAGTATAATTACTGGCAAACCTTAACTCCTGTTAACAAAAACCCAGGTTAATTCGATAATCTACGTTAGGGTTTACAGAGGTTAGTTCAATAATCTAATTTAGGGTATATCACCTACAATGCCAAATGAAAACTTCAATTCCCCGTACTGAAGATAAACAATAATTATAAAAGCTGAAATAAATAAATTGGACACGGTAAAATTTCATTTCCATCGGCAAAATCATGAAATTGAATTGAAAACCCTAACCTGACCTCCAGAGCTCGGCTAAAGCACTCGACAGCCTCGCTATAATCACTTTCTTTCAACATTCTGGTTCCTCTCTCCATCAACTCGTTCGAAAACTCCAATGTATTCTCTCGTTCTACGTCGGCGCTGAAACTGGAAGTTTCAGCATTGTTATTGTTCCAAGTGGACTCAGTTCCTGCGTCAACCGCAGATTCTATGGTGGCTTCCACTGAGGTTAAGGTGTTTCCCGGCGCTTCTGTAGGTTTCGTAGTTCGCTCCGTCGTCGACGCCGAACCTTCTTCTTCCGCCATTTTCCTCGTTTGGTGCTTTTTTTGAAATCGAATGTTAAGAATAGACAAACAATTGTTCCATAGACGACGTCGTATTTTGGAATAGCCCTATGAAGGTTACAAGAGTCTTTTCATTCACTTTTCGAGCTGATTTTTCGAGTTTCAATGATAAGTGACTACTTCTACGAATTTTTCTCTTTTTGTAAACAACGGAAGTTCATAAACCCCTCGCTTCCCATATCAGTCATAGACTCATAGCCCGAGAACCATGTCTTCAACAATCCCTTCGACCGTACTCTTCCAAGCTCCATCACTCTCTCGACCTCGAGTGCGCACTACGGGCCTTGTCTCTTACAAAGCGCAGGCTGCTAAGCCTGCGCCAGCACTTCACACCAGCCGGAGGAACTTACTATTGTTCTCGCTAACCTCAATGCCATTTATAACGGTGAGAGAGTCAGCGTCTTTATCTGAGGATATTCCACTGTTCGGTTTAAGGAAAAATCTGAAGTAGGAGGAAGAGAAAGCGGTGGAAATTGTGAAGGAAGCTGAGAAAAAAATCGAAACGGCAGAAAGAAGTATCGAAACAGCGGAGAGAGAGATTGAAACGACCGGGAGTTTTGGAGGGTTGACGCAGGCGGGAGTAGTGGCGGGAGCTGAGGTTGTTGGCGTGTTGGTTGCTACTTCAGTTGTTAACGGAATTTTGGGACCTGACGCGCAATAATCAGCAATTATTATTTTTTTTATTTTTGTCAATTTTGTATTTAACGTAATGTTTTAATATGCAAGTCGTGGATGTAATAAACAATAATTTGGAAGTGTTATAATTTTATTAAAATAAACTTTGTGTTAATATTAATAGGATTATAGAATTAATTAGAGAACTATTAAGAAAATATTATAATTATGCCAAATTTATATTGTTCGTTCATGAATTATTTTTATGAAAAGTGTTTGATAAAGTTTGAAGGAAACATCTATGAATTACAAAGAAGGATTTAAATAAATTTTAAAATTTTACAAGCAGCTGATAATAATATAATTTAATTTAAAATTTAAATAAATCTTATTTTGGTTTGGCAATAGAAAATTATAAAAAGAACTAAATAAGGTCAGATATTAGGGCAACATGTGGTTACAGATTTACAGGGAGGGTTGAAAGCAACAGGATTGGATTGGACACGATGAGAGTTACCCGAGTTAAAAGCGGACATAAAGGGTTGGCCAAGTTAAAAGCGGACTTATCTGGTTAATTAGAATTTAGAAGTAATAACTACTAACTAGGTCGAAGCAGGCGTAACATCAGAAGAGTATCTATCTTTCTCCATGGCTTTGGCTCGTGTGTGTTCCAACCCCGTTGATCTTCACATTTTCCGGCCAGCTTTCCGTGCTCTTCCGCAACCTCGTTATCTCATTAAAACAAGTCTCCGTACTCAACACAGGACTCGCAGATTTCCCACAATTTTCGCTTGCCAAACCACCCCCAAACCAGCAGAAACCGAAACGGTGGGCTTTTTTTTTCTTCTGTTTCCTTTTAAACTTAATTAATTTTAATTCAAAGCAGTTGATGTGATTGGTTGTTGAATTATTTTGCTCTTGCTGACTGCAGGAAGAAACAGTTGGGGAGACGGGTTCAACCAGTAATAGTACTAGTAGTCAAGGTATAAGCTCATCAAATGATGCCGGGTTTAGTGAATTCCCGAACAAGGAAACCAATAGGGGAATTGCGGTGGCCTCTGCTCTTGCTGCTGTGGGACTTTTCTTATTTACAAGACTTGATTATGGTGTTTCTTTGAAGGACCTATCTGCTGCTGCTTTACCTTATGAAGAGGTTAATTTATTTTCATTGATTATTCAATTCTTAATATCAAATTTGTTCTGAAAGTGGGTTTATTTTTTAATACTAACTTTTCTAATATTCAATTTGTTTTCATGTCTAGAAGAAAATTTAAGTGCTTTCCAGCATCTGAGGGTTTACCCGTTAATTCATTCGTATATTTCAATTCTCTATCATACATATGCTGTTATTTGCTTCTAACGTGCAATATTTTGGTTAAGTTCTTTTTCGTCTAATTATCTAGGCCGTGGGAAATGGGAAGCCCACTGTTGTAGAGTTCTATGCAGACTGGTGTGAAGTATGTAGAGAATTAGCTCCAGACGTGTACAAAGTTGAACAGCAATACAAGTAATGATTTTTGAGTTGTAAAATGATATCCTATTTTCTTTAATGTTGTTATGATTATGAATGTAACTTAATTGCATCCACCATCTTTTGCTATAGGGATCGTGTGAATTTTGTTATGTTGAATGTTGACAACACGAAATGGGAACAAGAGCTTGATGAGTTTGGTGTTGAGGGTATTCCACATTTTGCATTCCTGGATAGAGATGGAAATGAGGAGGGAAATGTTGTTGGCAGGCTCCCAAAGCAGTACTTCCTTGAGAATGTGGATGCCCTTGCCCGTGGAGAAGCGTCCATCCCTCATGCTCGTGTTGTGGGTCAGTATTCAAGTGCTGAAAACAGGAAGGTGCACCAAGTTGTCGATCCCAGAAATCATGGGTAGATGCTAACTTCTGTTAGAAACTTGGCTGATCAATTTTTCACTGGAAATTCATTTGTAAGGTAGTATATTTCAAACTGGTTGATATTACCTTCATGTAATTAATTGCAATCAAGTTTCCATTATTATGAGCAATGTAATCTGAGTGATGTAATCTGACATTCATTCAAAGGGAATTCCTTGGAAGAGAATCTTATTAGTAGATGGTCATACGAGACTTGAGGAAGGCATCTGTATCTGAGTGTCTTCACTCCCAATCAGAAACCTCTCTTAAAACAGGCATTACATGCAAAGTATATTTTGTGCAAATATTTCTTTAACTTGTAGCTTTTGAATCTATGGTCAATTTTCTAAGCTACAGCTAACTTCTTTTAACCTCTCTTAAAACAGGTATTACATGCAAAGTACATTTTGTGCAAATATTTCTTTAACTTGTAGCTTTTAAAACTATGGTCAATTTTCTAAGCTACAGCTAACTTCTTTTAAAGTTATTTTAAGCATTTATTTGTTTTAAATTGTGAATTAATCTTATATTCTAGGTTTACATTTGTCTTAACATATGGCTCTGGCAAAAAGAGTCGAAATATTAAACCTCAGGCACATCGTGAATCAAGCAGTTAGTACTCATAAAGTACATGTTTAATTTGTTTTGTTATTGGTTCATGTTAAAGAGTTGTAAGCTTATATTTTGACACTCCAAAGTAACAAAATTCAAGCCTAAACATCAGTCTATTGTATTCAGTATTAATCTTGATTAATGACCCTTAACTTTCAGGTTGAATTCTCTCATGTGAAATGTAATTGGCTATCATTATTTTTACCAGAGCCAGTACCAAGTACCAACTCCTCTTCTGCAACCCCTAGTGGGCTCTACAGGTCAGATTTGTTCCACAGTTGTTGGACTTTGTCCAGGAAGAATTCATTTTAACTGTAATCTGTACACACTAGTGAACTGTGGCATCTTCATGATGTAAATTGTAATTTTCATTTTTATTCTTGGAAATTCCATGGAAGTTGTGGGATTTTCTCTAAAACACTAGAATCGCATTGTTGAGTCATCTGGACAGTAAAATGCTTTAATATAAAAATGAGAACGTTTGGCAGAAGTTGATCATTAGAGAAGATTACAAGTTGCAACATCCTCATTTTCTTTCATCCTCTTTCCCACTTGAAGTTACATTTTCTCAACCTAATCTGATCTCTTTTTTTGAAACTCTTTCTCTTCCACTTTCCCATTTGAAGTTACATTTTAAAATTTCAATCTTTGGCTTCGAATGGCTTGTGGTGTTTTCGTTGCAATTTGAAAGCAAAGTTTAAATGTGTTTGACAACACTAAATTTTTTGCGATATCCACTCATTTTTCATTAATATTCGACGTATAGTATTTTTGTTCAACGCCATGTCTCAATACCAAATAAGGCCCTTGTAGAGTTATATATTCCGGATAAAAAAATGCATACTCTTTTCAAGTTGTTGTTAATTGTACATATTAGTCCCTCCTGTGCAGATTCGTTTGAATGGTTATTCATTTCTTTTTTTTTTGTGTGTGTGTGTTATAACTACTATAATACCCTTTTAATTATAACCAGAACAGTAATCACCTTTTCGAGAACAGATGCATCAATTGTGGCCAAACATAAAAAAGGACGAACATATCATATTTTACACCGTAAGCACAAAAGTGAACTAGTCCAAAACATGCTACAAGCTTACAATTATCATTTACAATCCCTTTCAAATTTGGTAGTAAATTATCATACCAAAATTTGACGAAATCGTGCTAACCACTTGACCATACCAAACAAGCTTTGCAACCTGGAATTCATGAAGCAATTTTCAAATGCAAGAGCTCGCGAAAAGGCTCACGAATCTGCACCGATCAAGCATTGTACGGTCATCACTTCTTTGTCAGTTTGGCCTATGGATATTGCAGAGTTCAAAACATCTTTCATTTCAAAGTACTAACGAACTTTTGACTTGAACAAGAACAACAAATCACTTCAAAAATTTTCATCATAAATATATTCGTATAATCAATGTAGTAATGGCTTCTACATGATCTATCTACTTTCAACATTCCCACTACCTTTTTTCTTTCAGAAGGAAAAGTAGTGAAGGGTCAAGCATATAAGCAGCCCTCTATATTTAAAAGAGATCTATAAGTAGTGGGGGCCTAGTATCCAAAAAAATATTTGGACAGTATTGACAAAAATGATAGAAAGCCAAGCACTCCAAGAAACAGCACTAAGGTCACTGGACAACATTACCCAGCAAGCTGTTTGTTGAAGGTGAGCTTTGGTCGCTCAACCAAGGATCCTGTACAGAAACAGGGGAGCTATCCTTCACCTCATCTAATGGCGTCAGACAGTCAACAGTTTTAGGAGGAACAAACAACCTCTGACTCCTCACACCTGCCTTCTTAACTGTCACACCACTTAGTGATCGCTCACTTCCACATTCTGAAATTGAACAACAGGAAGCTGGAGGTGATGCCATATAAATATTTGAGGCCCAGGAACTGACCCTGATCTGTTCTAGCTCTTCTGCAACTTCGATCATAGTAGGCCTCATATCCCTATGAAAAGCAAGGCATCTAAATGCTAGCTCAGCTACGTTATGAACAGATGACAGTGTCCAAGCATCCCTATTTGGCTCAAGGTATGGATCTATTATCTCATCCACACAACGTCTACCAATCCTGTCAATAGCAAGTGTGGCCAAATTCACCTCACTGTGAGGGCGAGAAAAATCAACCACTTTCAATGCAGTTATGATCTCTACTAGTACTACCCCAAAACTGTAAACATCGCTTTTATCAGAAAGATGGAAACATTGATGGTACTGAGGATCAAGGTAGCCTGGAGTCCCTTGTGGGGCTGTTGAGATGTGAGATGACTCGGTCAAGGCAAGCCTAGAAAGCCCGAAATCTGCTACCTTAGACTTATAGTTGTAATCCAAGAGTATATTGCTGGATTTGATGTCTCGGTGGTAAATGGGTGGATTCATGGCAGAGTGGAGATAAGCAATGGCTTGAGCAGTCTCAGTGGCAATAGTAAGCCTTATTGTCCACGGAAGTCCACTGCCCCTCTCTCTTTGCAGATGCTGACTTAGAGTTCCATTAGGCATAAATTCATAAACAAGGATGGGTTCACCTTCCTCTACGCAGCAACCTAAGAGGCGGACTAAATTTGGATGGCTCACAGAGGAGAGAAGTTTAATCTCGTTCATGACTTGATCAATGCTGTCAGTGTCTCTGTACCTAAACCGTTTTATGGCAACCCAGTCATCATTGTGGAGCTTTCCTGCATAAACCATACCATAGGCACCAGTTCCCAGCCTTTGTTTCTCAGAAAAACAACAGGTAGCTTTTTCAATTTCTTTGTAAGTGTAGAAAGGTACACTAGAGTTGCCAACAGCTTGACACAGGAGGCGCTTTGCACTGAGCTGGTTTCTCAAGGAAATGGACCGTCTTCGGAGAAAGTAACATAGAAGAGCCAGGCCAGACACTATGGAAGCTCCAGCAATAAGCCCTAAAAATGATAACAATGTGAATCACATTAAAATCAGTTTCTTCAAATAAAAAATTAGACATAAAGTACTATTTGTTTCTGAGAAAGGATACTGTCATTCCAACCACAACAAGTGTTGAAATTTTGATGTTCTCAGTTAAGGACCAACATGACTAGACCACCTTACAGCCATCACCCAACTAAGATAAGGTTTTTCCCACAAAAAACTTATTTGCTATTGTCATGCCGAAATTTGGAATCAAAATATCTCAAGTCACAATAATCCCAAAGAATCATTAAGCAAAATTTTTTTATAAGGCTAAAGTGTATCCGGTTATCATAGGTTATATAGAAAACCTAAGATCCATTCCATGGTGATCAATGAAAAATGGATACTGGAACCAAAATAATTTAATATGCAATAACTGCTCAACTCAACTGCACTGGCAACTTAAACAATAGATTACCTTCTTGGGTGCATTAATTCAAATTTAAAAATGAAAAAAAAAACTCAAGAAATTATGCGACTTTTAGTCAACAAACATGGGAAGCATATGAGTTAAGTTACAAGTGCATTTAAGTAACTAAATCACTTCTTTGGTTGATGAGTGATGAGCACAGCAAAGTGACTAACATAGGTTACAGGGCCTAAGAATGAAACATTTACAACATTTTAGATGTACTCGTAGTTTCTCATGCAACATTTTTGACCGGTTAAGTTGATTCAAGGCATTCATTGCAAGATAAACCAAAAGTTCTCAAAAGCATGAGAAATACTAAACTGTCATTTCTTAACAGAAAAGATAAATTTACCTACAACAAGAGAACCAACTCTAGCTCTTCCACCACAACGCCCAGTTATATACTTCAAAGCATTGCAGGAAGCATCTGTGACAAAGGAAATGAGAGAAAGGGGGATAAGCAATGATACAATGCTAGAAAACATCAAGGCCATAAAGTTTCATCAAACAACAATTAGATCCATCAGATCGTGTGATAATTTAGAGTTCTATTTATAAAAGAAAATTCATACAGTTTTTAAGTTTTAATGAAGCCCAAAAGCTTCTACCATTCAACAAAATTTTTCCATGATATTAGCTTTGAAACATGGCCTTTATTTTCGTAAGGTTCAGAACAACCACTGGAATAAAACCTTTATTTTGTTGGTTGATTCAGCATCTCTAGGAAAGAAAAGCTACATATAGACAATCAGTTATAAGAATCTTAGATATATCAAGTCACAGATGTCAGACTAAATCAGCTAAAACACTTGCCATTGTCATAAAAAGTTCAGATAATGCGCTCTTACCAGTACCTATCGTTCAGAACACAAGTAAAATGACTTTGATCAAATTCCGTGATAATTAATAAGAGAATCAATATGTCCGTCGCAATTATTTCAATTATAAAGTCTTTTTCCTTTTGACGTTTTGTTGATTAGAAGTTCGAAGTATCTGGTTCAAACCATGTGCAACTTTTGACTTCCAACTTTAGCAAGATCATCTAAAAAGCAAGCTACCATGTTTATAATATATACTGCAGAGCCTATGATCTGAGCAGACATCACCTCACTCATTATGGTCAAAAATCATTCTATCAAACCCACAAACTTCCTATTTTGGCACATTTTTTCCACTAAAATTTCAAATTCTCACATTTGCCTGTGACAAAAAGATCTTAATCTAATAATCTTCAATCCAATCTACATTTCACCGTTTCCCCATTTTGCCTATTCAAGACGTGTGGGACCTATTACTAAAACCGTAGATTATTGTTATAATAACAAGTAATCATGCATACTTTTCTAAATTTCTAGATTTATTCTCAGACCAAATGACTCAAATCCTGCCTCTTTGTGAGAAAAAAGTCAAATTAAAAAAAAAAAAAAAAAAATAGCAATCGCTTGATTAGGAACCATTGTCAATAATTCCACACACCCAACCCCGCAATTCAAGGAGAGGCTTATGGTCATAAACATGTCCTTTGTGGTAATGGGGTGTCATCCTCCCATTGGTAAGTTAATGACACCAATCTATTCCTAGTTTGACCAATTTTTCCGTCCACCGAAAACCTAAAACCAGATATTAAAATAAAACCAAACTAATATATAAAATTATAAATATAAATAAATAAATAACAAGAATACGAAACAGGAGTTTGACTCACTTTTCCGGCATCGTGTACCGGCTTTGAAACCATCACCTTCAAAACCTTCATCACACCGGCAACGATGAACAAGATTTCCGTTAGCGAGAGTATAATTATGACATTTAGCATGTGCTGAGCAACTACAGTTTCCCGGAAGCCCCCAGCCCAGCTCAACTCGCTGAAACTCGAGCGACAAGCCCGAGTCTCCTCCTGAGTTCACAGCAAGCGAGGAAAACAGAAACTTGCAATGCTTCTCCAAATTATCAAATCCCATCAAATTCGTTTCACTCTTATTTGCCCAATAATAGCATGTTATATTATCACTATTAACGCCGCATTTTCTGAAATTGAACCTTTGTTCAACCATAGACATCGGTATAAGGCAGCTGTTTGTCTGAGCCGTGCAGTTCTGGAAAAGCAAACTGTTTTTCCATGTCATCCCGTAGTGATCGCCAAACAGCGGACTCAGAGACGTAATCTCCCGTTGGCATTTCGCAGGAAGGTTTACGAAGATGCTGTCCGCCGTTACGTTTTGAACTTCAAACTCACCGATTTTCACGGTCTCGGTTCCCTCCGTACAGTTCAAACGGATTGGGAAACTTGATGAGAACCCGAACGGGTATGGGAATTTTCTAGTTCCGCATTTGTTATCACAATGGTCAGCCGCGCCCGCGTTCGCAAAAGAGATGACGCAAATGAAGATAATAAGAGATAATTTTTGTTGAAGAATCATGATCATCACTCATCAGTATCAAGTTTCTGCAACAAAACGTCAAAAAAAAAATCAAAACTTGAAGATAAGAGGAGGATCGAAAGAATACGAACTGCTCTGCTTGGTGCTGACTATTGTGTTTGACTATGAAGGGCAATTACTAGAGAAAATAAAGGAGAGTTCGTTGGGAGGCCATCTACATCAATTAATGCATAAAGAAGAGACAGAAAGAGGTCCAGTTATGATAAATAAAAGTGTTTTAACTAAAGATTTTGATTAAGAAAATGAAAATTCTAGTTTGGTAACATATTTATGACTTATCAGCAAATCATGCTTACCTCTAAGCCGTTTCAATGGCTACAATTGATCGGCGATATCCTCCAATTCGGAATCAGATGAAAAATATTGTGGTTGGCCGAAGGAGAAAATTAGAACCATACCGTGCTCAATTGCTCATCGCGACTCTGAGAAAGCGTCCCCTTTTTCACGATGGAAGACGTGTCAAATGCAGCTGGGTCAAGGTAAAATACAGAAATACCCTTCTGCAGCTTCATGCATAGGAGAGCATAAATGAACCATACACGGCAGCAAGGACTTTCAAAAGTGCTCTGAAATCCTTTTACAAACAACTTGAAACAATTTTCTACAAAATACTCCCTTAAAAATAATGTCTTGTAGTGGTTTTAGGCCTTTTGGTACTTCAAATTTCATAACAAAAACTTCTTTTTTCTAATTTATATCATAATATTTTATTTAAATATATGAAAATATTAATTTAATTTTGTCACACTAATTAAAATTAATTTTAAATCAAGGTCGATTATAATTCAAGCTCAATATCTATCCTTAAAAAGAAAACAGGAAACAAACAATATTATTTTTCAAATAAGATAATATCATATGTTTTAAAGAATAGTTTATAAATATATTTTTAATATACGGTAATACCCTTCTATGTTTTATTAATGACCAGCGAAGTTATCATTACCAAAATTATCAATGTTTTGACTCTGAACCAAGTTATTGTGTGGCTGTGTGGACAGGATTTAATCGAAACAATTTTCTATGTTTAATTTGATGATATTCACATTCTAAATGATTTGATGAAGGTGGGGTGGTGGTCCGCCACTATTGGGAGACAATTTCTGGACCTGACCCACGATATTCCATTTTGCTGTTTTTCTTTCCATTTATTTATCAGAGTGAGTTTCAGATATTTATTTATGAACCATGTTTGATTTCATTGGAAGGTGAAAGTCAACCAAACCAGATGGGGCTACTGATGATAAAATTTCGGTCGGCTTTTGTAATCCAATTGTCAATGCATTTATAAGTTATTGAGGAAGAGAAGGGGAGAGGGAGAGGGAGAGGGAGAGGGAGAGGGAGAGGAGAGCTATTCACCTACATTAGTCAATAATATAAGACCTGTACATATGTTTGTATAAACTGACATAATATGATAGTATTTTATTAATAAAAATACACGATTAATAGAATTAATAAAAATAAATAATACGGATGAAATGAACTCAATATATTATTATATCATGTCAGTATAATAATAATAATAAAATCATATATCTAACACTACTCCTAATAAATATTACCTAATAAATGTTAATTAATTACCCACAATCAAAATAAATAAAAAGAATTCATCCTTTCATTGAATTAGTTATTAATTTGAAAGGTACCTACGAGTATTCTAAGCTTGACTAAGCTCACATTTAATAATTTTTTTCGTATAAATTATTTTACTATATATTATCCAGCAAGTATAAATTCTAATTTTTTTTTTTTAAATTGGACACATCAATTTCCAAACTAAAATATTAAACAGCTTCCTTCGGAAATGCCAGGTTCGTTTCCTAGTTATATGTTGTAGCTGAGGTAAATTCACAAATAAATATTAATTTAATGTTAAAAAAATAATTTGGACAAACTAGTCATAAGATAGCCAATTCAAACTAAGTTTCATGCTTTAGGCCAGTATTTTTTCTCTGTAGTCTTTCCCTATCAGGGCATAAAAGGGGATGGGTTAATCTTACCGCGCCTCTTTAATTTTTACTAAACCACAAAATTACCCTTTAATTTGTTGTAAACCAATATTGCTCACCCGCTCCGACTCCGTTAAACTAAAACCCATCTCACCCCTAGATTATATAAAAATTAAATTAAATTTTTTATTTTAAATTAATTAGAAAAAAATCAATCTCTTAACTTTTTATTTTTATAAAATAATTGTAAATCTTATTAATTTTTTCTTTTTTTATAAATTTAAAATTATAACCTTCAAACTAAAAATTTCAAACGAATTTTTTTTACGTGAAATTTTGAATCTCAGGTTCACGATATGATGTATCCACTTCTTAAATCTTTTTATTATAATTTTTTTTTTTTTATAACAATTTTTATCTACAACCACTTACGAAAATACAACAAAAATTACCGTAAATAAACCTACAACTAACTTTCCTGTGTTCCTGTACTTAAATCTCATTTTCTCCCTGACAAAACTGTTAATTTCCGTTCGTCGTGCCAAACAAAGGAACTGATTAAATCCTTGAGAGGTTGAAAACTAACGGAGGGATGTTAATTTGATGCGGATATCCCACCGTTTTTTGGGGATATAAATAATTAAAACGAATAAAATATATATTCATTTTGAAAATGGATGAGATATATATATAGAAAAATATTGGTAGATATTATAAAATAGATAAAAAAAATAGAGAAATATACTAAAATAACTATTTTTTAAAATTAATTTATGAAAATAATTACGTTTTAAAAAGGTTGATAACTAAATTAAAAAAATATATTATGAACGATTTTATCTTTATTCGAAAGCGTTTTTTTTTGTCTTATTCAAAAATATACTTTCGAACACGACAAAAAAATCCACTTTCAAACATGTAAATATATCGTGTTTGAAAGTATATTTTTAAATAAGACAAAAAAATCCACTTTTAAATAAGGATAAAATCGTTTAGAACATATATCTTTAATTTAATTGATTAACCTTTTTAAAACGTGATTATTTTCGTAAATCAATTTTAAAAAGTGATCATTTTGATACAAAATTCAAAAAAATATGATTTTCGTTTTTTTTTAAATCATATTATTTAATGATGTCATTTTTATTATAATAAATAAAACTTAATTTGTATTCAATAATACAAAGATTATATTAATATTAAAAAAATTTAGTTAATCTTTATATAGTTATGTTATATTCTGATTGGGAATTTCTTTGGATTGTTTTAGATGAGTGCTTGATTTTATTTGAAGATAATGTTCATATGAAGAAAATTAGTTAATCTTTACTTTGATTTTGCGGAATCATAGCCTTTTCTTACAATATTGAAGATCATTTGTAAAGAAAAGACATCCATTAGTTGCTTGTGGAAGATGGATTCTTGCCAAGAAATATCTTTCTAGTTATTGTTTTATGATTTATTCTTATATTTGAGTTATAATGGAATTATCACGTTTCCTATCATACGGTTTATATATAACAACAATTACAAACCTTTAAAATATATTTTAATATCCAAAACATATTTTAAAGATTTATAAGACATTTGTGGTATCTATATTCAATTCAAAACTTTACTCATCTCAAAATATTTCAAATTCAAATTATAATAATAAGGAAAAAAATCTAATTCCTTCCAAATCAAAATTATTAAAAGTCAACCAAATATTTTCAAAATATATCAATAATATCATCTATCAAACATGTCAAATTATTTAAAACATTTCAAACTTAAAATAAAATCTTAAGTATTTATTGTTATCAATGAAAATATAAGTATTTTCTTTAAATACATCATAGTGAACTTAAATAATAAATTTGTAAGTCGAGTATGAGAATATACATATGATCCCTAAGTTTTCATGATGTCATCTTTACTCTAATCGCTCAACTAATCTCATGTACACTTGAAACTAAAGAAGATGAGGAGAAGTGAATATATAGGAATATATTCAATGAGTGAATAAAAAAATATTTATTTAAAATATTATATATATATATATATATAAACGTAATTTTTAATGCATTAAAAGTAGTGTCTTGTTTTATATAAAAATATTAGACTGGCTCTTATTCCTTCATAATTGTTTTGATCAAAAATAATCTCAAGCTATTAATGAATTTGTTTTTTTATAACATAATGCTCATGATAATATAAAACTTTCGGTAATAGAAAAAGAATAATATGCATGATTATTTTATCTAAAAATTTTACCCATAACTGATGTTAATCTCAAGTAATTGAGTGGTGATCCTCATGATTGTCCTCGACACACACAAAAATATATAACCCCTAGGTGAGCAAATGCCCCTTATCCCATGGATATCACCCCTGATGTTTTACCTAACTTACCAAGGCATTCGATCACCTAAATAGCCTTCTCGATGTCTGACCTTAAGCTACCTCTATGTCTACTCACCTAGGCGATCTTTATTTAGGTATGCTCTACGTTACCATCCATTCACCTAAGTAGCTTTTACATAGGTCTCTTTACCATTTATTTTTATGATGATTATGAAATGATTATTACATAATGAATATTTTGTTGGACTTATTGATCATGGTCTTGGATTTGATGATGATATATATTATGGTGATATGACTAGTGGATTAGAATCGTATGATTGATATTTTATAAAATCATCATATATAAATCCCTTATCAAAATATTTTATAATAATATAAATATCGAAATGTAAATCGATTTTAATATGACAATTCATATTCGACCTCCTGGCTTCAATCGCATACAAATCATAATCTAGGTCATATTTATATATTTAATAAACAGAAGATATAAACAAATAACTAACGCCCTAAAATGTTAAAAACATTTAAATTATATAAATGTTTAAAAGAATTGAAAACAGTAAATGTCTACTCACATGTAAGTAGGGTATACATTTTTTATAATCCCTCACTTTGTGTGGCTTTTTTTCCCATAATCAAAACCTAATTCACACATATACTAATAATCACATTAATTTTTATATCTCAAATAATATCTATTATTTGGGAGAAAATACAGGACTAACATATGGATACCCCATCAATCAGACACGTGGCAGTTGACCAGGTAGCACCCTAACATTTCACCGGCCCAATTATCATTCGACGTAGGGATTCCATTATCCTAGGAATCTTCATCCTAGGATGTTTACTGTCTCAAGTCTTAGGAAAACAAGGACTTCTTCTCAGGATTTTTTCGTAGTCATCAAACAACACGCCTCAGGTATTCAACAATTGGGGTTCCCCAGGAATCAGGATAACTTTTAAGGAAAAATCACCCCATACCAGGATTCATTCCAATTTCAGCTTGCAAGTAACTCCCGACCTAGGCACCAGTGGACACTTGCCCCCCTTCCCCTCCTACTAAAAAATGAGAATGAGTGCTGACAACAGGCCTACTACTCAGATAGTCGTCCATCATAAATACATCTGTCCTATCCTCTGACCATCTCCAGATGATGAAACTGTGTTAGACCTACAACTTGTAAATATATCAGCATCATTAAAGGAATTCGGCTACACACTGCCTATGACAGATATCATGTCATTCTCATTCTCCGATGCCAAGTCACTGTTAAGGAGGCACTATATAAGACAGCTTCTTCAGAAAGAAAAGGGGATTTTTCGATACTTCTCCTTCTCACTTTGCACTACAAAGACACTCTTGCATATCTGGAGACATAGAGAGATTTGGCAACATTATCATCACCACCTTTTCTTCTTCATCTTCGTTAGGTAACTTTTGTGATTTTCTCCCATTCTTAGCCATTTCCAAATTCTTTTCTCTGTATTTGTCGGAAATACACTCTCTTCCTTCATCATTTTTTTCTGACTTAGACATCGAAGTTTCTCCTCCGAGAACTCCTCTCGGCGCCACTCCGAAGGTGTTATTATTTCGCAGGCTTAAGAGGTGAAGCTTTACCCGGAACAACTGCACTTCCAACCAACCTCCTATGAAAAAGTCACTGTCTGATAACAACCTCATCGCTCTCACACCTCATCAGCTGAGTCATTCCACGTTGACTACGAGGACGGTTTACGAAAAATTCTTTCACCGACAATTAATATTTTATGACCAAATAATGAGTTTATCATCTTAAAATTAAGTTAGAAAGTAAATTAAGATTTAAAATTTTATTTTTTAACTCAATCTAAATTAATAAATTATTTTAATTTAAGTTTAAAATTTAAATCGTAAACTCAAATCGCTCCAAACTGTATAATGAGATTTAGATTGATTGCGATTTGTGATATATTATTGGATTAACTTAGATTGTATAAAATTTAAATCGTAATATTTGAAAATCAATTCAAACCACAAACATCCATGATGTACCTACAAGATGATAAGTAAGTTCATATCTCCTATTTTATTTTGATCTTTTTTATATATTTATTTAAAATTGATAGAGTAGGTCAAATTAAAAGCAAAACCGTATTTCCAGCCTTTCTTAATAACCAATCTGCTGTAAATGTTGGTTATTAAGCGAAAATCGAATCTAACTGCTATTGCCTTGTTATCCTATAAGAAGCTGTCCACTCCCGCCAGCCATTGCAAATCCCATGTTAAACAGTTCCTATGAAACCAGTAAAAGCCAAATTGTTGAAAAAGGGATTGGGCTTGCTTAGAGAGAAATATTAGGCAGCGCCAGCCAGTCCGATATTAACAACCCAAGTTCAGCACAGTTTTACTATTATAGTAGCCCAGTATGAGCCCGTCTGGAAACTTGGATCGTTGTAAGTAGCAAATGAAATCCCATTCAACTCGACTTGATCCGTGAAAATGAGTTCATATGTAGGTCCAAATGGCTCAAACAAACCCAAACAAGCCCAAATCGGTTAAATTTAACAATAACTAAAATTTTTTATTATTTATGAGAAGATAATTTTTTTAATAAAAAAGTATGACTTAAAATTTAATTTATAATAAATATAAAAATAATTACATAGTAAAAAAAAGTGGTTATTTTCTAAAATTTTTTCTCGTGAACTTAAAAAATAGTATTCTTGTATGCTATACTTTTAGTTGTATCCCTTTATATTATAATTTTAAATTAATTGTATTTATTTATATTATATTTTAATTAATTATATCTGTTTAAAATTTGTTTTAATTATGGTGTAATTGAGTCGTTTAATTAATGTATTTGTAATATTACAAGTTTTATTTGTATTTTTATTCTAATTAGTAGATATATACACTTCTAGTTCGATTTTAATTATTGCAATATTTTATACGCATTAGATTTCTTTTTTATTAACATATGTCATCAATTCAATTTTAACTATTTATGAATTTTTATTTTATAATTTACTAATTTAATATTTTAAAATTTTACTTAATATAAATATTTCATATATAAATAATAAAATAATAAAACAAATACTTATAAATTAAAATATAATCTATAATTATTTTAATTTTTAATTTTATTTAAAAATATTTTTTTTATTTTTCAAGCTAATCCAATATATCTTAATTTAGGGTTGGCAAACAAATAAATGGATATAAATATTATCCTATTTATATTCATATTTGTTTTTTTTTATCAATATTTGAATATGTATTTATTTATCTATTTACCTTGTCATTTGTATTTAGAGCCTGTTTGGGATAACTTTTTAAATGTTTAAAAGCTAACTTTTGCTTCTCTTAAAAAAAAAGAGATTTTAAAATTAAGATAAGACTTTTCTCTAAAGTTATTTGTATAATAAATAAAATAATCTTTT
>JAVXUL010000020.1:4130643-4142392 GCA_035590515.1 Trichilia minutiflora
GGAGATCAACTACTGGTTATGTATTCACTCTTGCGAGAGCACCAGTGAGTTGGAAATCTACCTTGCAGTCTACAGTTACTTTGTCTACTACAGAGGCAGAGTATATGGCGATTATAGAGGCTGTGAAGGAAGGCATTTGGTTACAAGGATTACTGAAAGAATTGGGAGTTGGTCAGAAGGAGCTGAGTATTTATTCTGACAGTCAAAGTGCTATTCATTTGGTGAAGAATCCAGTGTTCTATTTTCGCACCAAGCATATAGATGTCAGATATCACTTTGTGCTGGAAATTGTTAAAGAAGGAAGGATATTACTTCAGAAGATTGATACAGCTGAGAATCCTGCAGACATGTTGACTAAGGTGATGACAATGATCAAATTCAATAATTGTTTAGACTTAATTAACATCGTCATAATTTGATTGTCCCATTTGGCGCATTTAAGAGCATCGCAGAAGTTTGTTAAAGATTTGATGAAGACTGAAGATTTTTACTGGGAATTAAGATAAATCGTTAAGGTGGAGATTTGTGAGAATATGGCTCTTTATCCCATATTGATAGATTCAAAATTGGTTGGCTTATTTTTGCATTATAAAATGAAGCCAAATATTGATTTATAGTACTCTCCAACATAAGTCGTAAAAGTCTTCAATTGTGTATGGCTTTTATAAAAAAAAGATCTTGGAATTTTTATTAATAAAGTCCCTTAATTTTAAATATCTTTTATTTTAATTTGTATCTTTTGGATAATTACATTATGGACAAGAAGAATTTGTAAAGTTATAAAATTAAAGATAATGTATTCTTTACGATGTCCGAGGACGTAAGTATTTATATCGAATCTTGTTAAATTTTATATTTTATCTATTTGTATTATTTATTTATTTTAAATTATATTTAATTAACTAATAGATTATTTATTGTTATTATTTAAATTTTTTATATGATTACTTAGTTAAAAAATTTTATATTTTTACTGTGTTAATAATAAGTAATAATATTTTGAATATTCAATAAATAATAACATACCATACTTAAATACAACAGTAATCACATGTAACAAATGATTGTTTCTATCGTAGTGTAAATAGGAGCTATAAACCTTCTCATTCTTCGTTTGTTCAAAAAAGGCTTCAGTTGAGCAATCCCGAAAGAACTGTACACCGCCCAACTGTACGGGGATGAAAGTGTTTTCCCAATACATTGATTGATGGATAGTTACTGATTGTTACATGGCAAATAAATTAAAAAACGAGGTTAATTTTTTAAGAGATTTTGTTTAATAAAATTTACGAAAACTTGCAGTTGAAGGGACCAGTTGCAACTTTTGAGATGACAGGACTCCGAGTTCTCAAGTGATAAACCATTGGCAGTACCGGTAAATGGGGCTTCTTGAATCTTGATAAGGGCCTTATTCACGTTTCCATAAAAAATTCAAATGAAAACAAAAAAGATTTTGGATGAACTCATGTTATTCAATTGGTTAGTTGAAGATACGTTAGGTCACCGCATTTATTAACATGAAATGTTAACACTTGCAACTGTTAATCACATGTAAAACAAGTGCACCAAATTTTTCCAACGAAAACTGATTTCATCCCAGAGCAGCAATCAAGCAACCGGGCAGATTGAGACGTCGTCAATAGGCCACGAGGTAGTTTTCAAAAAAACTAGTAAATTTTGAAAATACGTTTTCGTGGAACAGAATTGTTTTATACCGGCAATAATTTAAAAATATATATTTTTTTGTTTTCAAAAACAAATTCTGTTAACTCATCTATCCAATGTTTCATCTTTTGTAACAGAACAGATTTTGAAACCGTAACCAAAACTTACATGGCCGAAATGCACCTGCGTACCAGCCCGTACAAAGATAGAGAGCAAAGAGATATTTACAAGAAATGACTTCATTGGCTATCACTTTTGTCAAGAAAACTCAATAAAAAGCCGCCCACAATCCGCCTTGCTATAGGATTAGGGATCCCGCGACATAGCCTTCCATCTATATATGCTATAATGCCTGATAACACAAATTTCCCAATGCCCCATTTCCAAATAAACTTTCCATTCTCCAGTCCTTCAGACGATTGTCCAGGGATAACTGCTTTGAGTTCATCAGTTTCCGACTTTTTCTTCCACTTGATGCTGGATATAAGCTTATCAGCTCTCCTTCTCAGTATGCGGATTGCAAAGCTCACAAACAGGTGTTCACACAATGTCACTACTGTTGGTCCAATTTTCCATTCCTGTGCAAAATAATATTCACGCATGGATAAGTTCTTCAAATCAATTTGGAACTATGAAACAGACAAAAGACCCAGAAAGAGAGAGAGAGAGAGAGAGAGAAGTAAATTGAGTTGAGGGCACTAACATTTTCTCCTCGGAGATGGCGTAAGGGGCGAGAAGTTGTTGAAGGATCTCCTTTCAACAATCCCTCGCTTTCAAGGAACCCTTTCACACGATCCATGATCTCATTTATGAGGGTATTGTTAGGGGGTAGGTTTTTGAGGACAACCTACATGGATAAATTAACAAATCAGAAAACTGATAATAGGATATCTCTTGCAGTGAGGGACGAGAACACATCCCCAGACAAACTTCATCCACGAAATCACGAGGCATCAACATGGTTTCAAGACCAAGATTTAATTATAAGTTGCATACTCTTTCTTTTTAAAAATAGACATTCTTTTACACAGAAGCTGAAAATTGTCTCTTTCTCATCAGTTACCTGATTGTCAATGACTCTAACTCTAAGATATTCTTGTCTATACATGGTATCCAACATAGCCTGCAGGTATCCTTCAATATATAACTGAAAATTCCAAATAACTAATTAGTGGACGAGTATATAAATAGAAGCTAATATAAAATCTCATTCCCGAATCAATCTCTCTTTTTTTATTCACAAAATCAACAAACATATGTTCATCATCTACAATGTAATCTTATTTTGTTCTCTCCTTATTAGCTTTTAACCTGTAAATACAATACCTCATCAATTCCAGGACCTCGGTCAAGCTTGATCTTTCGATCTGGGCCGCCTCCAATCAAAGCATTCCCTAAGAACGATGGCTCCATAGCCAATTTCAGTATTCCTTGGTGAAAACCACTCACCTTGAAAAATACATAAACAGCCAAAACCTCAATGGTAAAAATTTCACAAATCCTCAAGTAATAGCAAAGCTAACAACAGAAAATATGTGCAATTAAGAAAGAGAGTTGATTTGTACCAATCCATCAAAACCACTTGTCTCTGCTCCCTTTAAAACTGAGTCTGATATTTCAGTTACCGCAGCAAAGAGTACATTAGATCCTGCTGTTCTCAACTGCAAGGTCACCATTCAGTTAACAGCTTTGGTATCTTTGATGCCATTCACTTAAGAAACTCAAAACATATTTAGCTTACAGTTTTTCCCAGATCACCAAAGTAGCGTTTTGTACCAGAAAACCCTCTACCATCTATACATTTACTAATGAATTTGAGGGTACCTACAAGAAAAGAAACTAATTTCACAAATACAGAAAAGCATAGCAATAAGGAACTCTAAAATATGCAGAGAAGATGGGAGTTTTATCAGATAGGTCTTTGAGGTTCCCAGTTTATTAAATAGGTACCTACTGTTAATTGCAACGGAAGTGCAAAAATTAAATTCAGTCCATGCTTCAATTCAAAACTAGATCTTTTCTGGCAACAATTAACAGAGAAGCTAACAACAGGAATCTACTTAATAAGAAGATGCAGACTATGTCTGTGTGCCTGCTTTACAAAACGAGTAAACTCAGGAACTTATTCAATAAAAACCCAAGATAAAAATGGAGGTAATATTGGTATACAACATGAATATCAGATATTTGGTGCAAACAAAGGATGAAAATTTGGATAATATAGCTAACCCAATTATATCTAATTCACTGAGGCAATGTTGGAATCTTAACTGTATGAAGCATGTGAAGGGAATATATATATGTTATGGTACTGCCAGAACAATTCCTCTGTTAGCCAACAAACAATATGTCATCCTATCAATACCTCAGTAATAAATAAATAAATAAAATTGCTTGGAAACAATAAAAAATCTTTTCTAGGATGGATGGCCCAAGTCTCCATTAATCATTGACAGCTCAAAGGAACTATCAGGATGAAATTAATAATGGAAACTATTTAGTTGAACTACAAATGCAGTTGCTATGACCTACTATTTCTGTACTTGATGGAAGATCCAATACAAGACTCCCAACTCTGCTTTCAGCTGTCTAGAATGAAGCCAACCTCCTAATACTAACAACTAAAGTTCGCCCACCCTTGATTGATCTAATTCATTAACTTGCCAAATGTTAATCCTGCCAATCCAAACTCACTCCTACTAATAAATGACTAATGCCTTTTCTATGTACACTACCCCTTCAAAACCCAGTCTGAAATAAAACAATCACACAGAGCATGCATGTGCCCAGAGCAGCCTGGAAGAAAGAAAGAAGAAAAACAATAATTTGCTTTATAGAAGACACAAAACATTTGCAAATGTCTATAAAAATCATGTAATTTACTGCTGGGAGCTATACCAACGGTAATTTCATTCATAAATGAAATAAGAGGTTAAAAGTAGACACCAAAAGATTAATGAACATTGATATATATGTGTATATATAATGAAAAATCAAAAAGAAAAGAAGAAGAATGAAGCCATGCAGAAAAGTTACCTAATGTTAAACCAGGGAGATTTGTCAGTCCATGGGAAGGGTCAAAGAAGACATCAAGAGAGGATGAAGCTAAATCATCAAAAATAGAGGTAAACGCTGGTGGAAGTAATGGGCTTCCTTTAGCAATGTAGATTGACCTCATGGCATACCTGACAATGGTATCAAATTTTAGGCATGATTTAACATGCTAAACATATTAGAATACAAAGAATGCATAAAAGGATTACCATAAATAATGTTGACCACATTTATTAAGTAACTCTCGCATTGTGATCAAAGCATGAGTAACAAGGACACCGTTGAGCTCTACAACCATATTTTTTATGGAGGGGACCTACAGAGTACAAAATCAATTCATACCTTGAGAGACGAGACATATACTTCACACATCAAGTCTTATGTACATATATAAGGGGGTACAGAAAGAATGAAGAGAATAAACATAATTCTACAAATTCTCATTCTTTCTACATGGAATTAGACCAGGCTTGACCCCATGGTCTTGTGTTCGAATCCCCATGGACGCCAAAATTATTGTTTAGATCCACGTTACAAAACCCATTAAATAAAATTAGCCTTGAATGTTAAACCTCTTAAATACAATTGTCTAGGCCCTTACTTTAAGCTTAAGCTAGGCAGATAGATAGATATGGGTCAGAATAAAGAGCCATAAAGTTTACACAACTTCTTACACCATTTCCAGAGCATCAGATTGATCCCCTTTGAATGGTTTTAAGATTGCATCATACATGAGTATGAATTATAATGCATTAATGATGTGTCAATTACTAATGTTAGATTTAGTCTTAAACACTCGAGGGTGCAATGATCAAATGCCTGAAAAATTGAGTAACAATGTGTAAAATATGAGGTTCCATGAATCCTTCCCCAAATATATGCAGATAGATATATAGGTAGATAGATTGGTAGATATAGAGAGAGAGCAAGAATATCAGTCACACCTTTACCACACTATGTAGTAATGACCGTAGAGTCTCCTGGGCAGAGTTATAACTTGAATAAGATTCCCCGGGAAGAAAGTTAGCAATAATCTACAAATATACAAGCACACCACAAAATGTTAGATTCCAACTAAATATCACAGTCAAGTAACGACAGAGTAGATGCATCAAACCTTTATCGGATGAATCTCAAAATAATCAAAGTAAAACTGACGACTCGGAGAATTTGAGTCACTGAGAGAAGTTCTCCAAAATGAGACAATTCTCATCAAGGTCTCCTCATCAAGGTTTAAATCAACAGGCTGTGCAGGATGAAGTTACAAAATTTAGATTTTTATAGTCTGTGCATGCATTTCCAAATGACAGCAATAAGACGAACAACAGAAAATAACTTGAGGGAAAATACGAAGACAAGCTACGATAGTAGTGCCTGAATATACCTGCAGAAGAATTGATGAGTATTTAATTTGCTTCACATTTGAGCTGTTCAAAAGTAGGATGCAGACAATTTTGAGTACGCAATCATGTGAATCACTGTAATCCAACTGATGTCTTCGCAGCATTGATGCAAATGGGGCTCCTGCCCACTTATGTTCCACGTTCAATGACTGCAAACAATGATTTGAAAACCAAGAGACCATCAGTACAAAACAGAAAACAGCAAACAATGATTTGAGGCAGCTGTATACAAATCACGTTATATTACCATTTAACAATAGAAAGTTATTACCTGTATACAAATCACGTTATATTTCTGTTGATCAGTGAAAACAGAATCCAGATTGATATTACCAAGCCTCGCAACTACAATTGGTGTGTATAATGAAGCCTCACCTCCATCCAAATCCTTCAGAATCATGAAAATCGGATGAAACCAATTAGTTTAAATTACTTTTCATTTTGAGGGGGAACCATAAGCTTATAACTAACCTGCCAAATTAAATTCACAATTCTCTACCTATTTGCTGATATGGGGATCTTCTAACTTAAATTTTTTTGAATTAAAGTGGTGCACAAATCTCAACCATTGATTATATTCATTTGACAATATTTAAAACTATTTTTTCACTTCAAAATTTAACAGTTGGATAGCATGGAATCAAGGGATGGGAATATGTTTCCAATTTAGGTTAAAAAATTTAAGTAAAAAGATCCCAACCCTTAGTGATATGCTATAGAGATTCCATATTGTTGGTCACAGATACCATAAAGGAACTTTGACATTGTCATCAGTAGAATAGTAACAATTTAAAAGAAGAAAGAAAGAACAAAATAATGTATCGATCCACGAGGGTCAACCAATAAAAAGAAAACAGATCCTACTTAAATTTTAAAATGACATGAAAGATGCACTAATGCTGCAAACATTTAATATAACAAACACTGACCTGCCTTGGATGTTCAAGTAAGTGGAGTGCAAAATGGGATATTCTTAGCTGAATCTTAGCACAAAACTTGAATTTTGTGTCTCCCTTAGAACTATCTGAAGAGACACAAATTCGTAAAACGCGTGTAGGACCATCTGCACATACTTCATACCCCACCTTTACCATCTCTACTCCGTTAAATTCACCAAAACTAATTCTCTGGTCTCTTGATTTTTTGCCAAAAATGGCATGAGATGCTAACCCTCTATGTTGCTTAAGTTTGAAAAAGGGCTTCCAAGGCCTCACCTTGTCCAAGTTAATTTCGCGCAATGTATGCATATCTGCAAATGAAATCAATGTATCAATTAAGTTATAGTTTTTTAGAATGCCAATAATCAATGGTTTACCAGGTAGGCTATCTAATTATACGCAATGGACCTTAATAATGTGACATGGCACACGCCTCTCTGATATTCAAACAGCAGTGAAACCTAGAGAAGGTACATTTTAATGTCTAAGAAATTCTTTTATACATCTGCAGGCTACATATTTACCTGGTTGTAGCATACCCATCAACTAAAACCAAACAAAACGAAAATCTATTCTCACATTTGTTTATGCATACAAAAAGATTCAGTGTATGCATATAAAAAAGGGGAGACCAATTACATCATGCCATATTGAGAGCCACCACCCAAGTCCGGCCCACCCCATGATCAATTGAAATGAAGAAGCAAAATGAGACATCTGGATCCTACACCATAACTATAGTTTGCCCGCTAAAATAGATTAAACAAGTACAATTAACTGTGCACAGGTTAAGCTAATTGCAACTGGGAATGATCGGGAATGATGATACCCAACCTCCTAAAAGATACGTCACACATGCTTGCCACATTTCATATAGAAATTGATAGATAACTATCTTTGTACAATCAAACACATGATAAAGCTAAAACTAAACTACCCCAGACATAAGTACTTGAGATCTCCACTTTTGGTATGGGATGAAAAACATAGAATCCAAACAAATAAGTATACAAAGTAAAAGGACCAATAATTACCATTGATTAAAACAATCAATTTATGTGGAAGTGTCAAATCATCCCACACATAATCAACACTGCATTCAGATCCAAGAACCTCCACCTCTGATGAATCCTGAAAAATTCTGCAACAATTATTGAAATAAAACTAGCATACACATAACAGTTTCACTCTACATCCATTATGGTGGGATATGAAATATACAAGATATGGAACAGGAACACAACCTTTTGATAATAAGTAATGGATACACCGTGCAAACGGTTCTCAATTCGATATGGTAAACGGACATTTGGTGGTTTTTGAAAGTGCACAACCACAGTGGAGCCTTCTTCTACCACATGAACAACAGCAAATTCGGTTACATTTTTGTCTAGTCCTGTCATCTGATTCAATTCTTTTCTAAATTTAAGAAAAAAACGTCCAAGTGAAGAAATGCATAGTGGCCCTGACCAACCAAATTTGGACTCATACAGCCGAAACTGGATAAACATCAATGATTTATCATTATCATTTCTATGCTTCCTGATGAAATTCTCAAATGAACTGAATTCTTTTTTCTTGTCAACTCCATCACGGAACCGCAATGCTGTTCTCTGTTTACTATTGATGTGAAACATGTCTGTTGTGTCATCCTTTCAAGAATCAAAGGAGGGAGTGTGATCCATAATAATTTATCCAAAATATCCAAAAAGAAATAAATTACACGTCAAGAATTGATGTATTGAGATCAAACCTCAAAATAACATTGACGGACGATTATGCTTTCCTCTGTCTCATTAAGTACAACATATCTCGGGACAATAGTTATTGTTTGTGATGGGACAACCACTTTACTTGAAGATGGTCCCATACACACTCCAAATTTGCTACTATACTTGGCACCTGATCCTTCCTCTATTTCCAATTTTATCTCTGTCAGGCCTGATAGAGCATCCAAGTCTAACAGAGCCTCAGATGAATGATCTTCTAACAATCTCAGCCGTACTTTATGGGATCTGAAAAACATCAAGCAATATCAGTATCATATAAGTAGAGAATGAACTCTATGCATTCACAGAGTCAGGTCTTATAACCCTATGCATCCACAGAGCCAGGTCTTATAATTGATCTTACTTTAGAAACCAAGATCTGGTTGACTCTGGAGGCAAAAATAACCCTAATTCAGGAGGAATACTTGAACCAAATTTCTGTACTTGATCCCTGTAAATACATATGGCCATAAAGTGCATAAAAGGGAGACAGTAGATAAGTTCTGAAAGTATGCATTAATCATTATTCACTTACTGTAGTGGATACCTTGATAGAGGCTTCTGGTTGGGGGAATAGAAAAGTAGAGAAATATCAGTCTCATTCTTCAGGGCATAAGATGTGAAGATAACAGCCTGCAACCAGATAAGCAGTTTAACTTATGGACTAGCTTAATTGGAACTGCTATCAAATACATATGGGATATAAAACTGCACATGACTAGAAATACACCAACTAAATATTAAAATAATTATATGGTCATCATGTAACCACCTCTAACATGCCTTTCTGCCCACGGGACAATCTTAAAGAAGCAAAATACTTTCCAGCACCAAAATTGAGATCAATGTCCAAATAATGGACATCACTCTTATGCTTAAGTAACTTCTTTGCCCAATCACTGCTGTTTACTGGTTTGCAGCTTGATCTTAAAGCAGCTATAGTAACATTAAAGTACATTATGGAAGGATTAGCATAAAAATCAGCAGTTGATCCACATGGTATAGTTGCCTGCTTCCTAGTGTCTTCGGAGCCAGTTGGAGTGTGCAGATCTGCAAACAAATGAAAGTTAAGAGAGTGCTATAAAATAAGAATTATTATTCCACTTCATTTCCAGTGCTATAGTACTATACCAGTCTCAGTCAAGAGCACATGTATCTCCCAGTGCAATAAATTGGAGATCCGCACAGTAGGAAGAAGAAAAATTTCCTTCTGCTCTTGTAACGCAATCGGCAGACTCCTATTCTCAAATCCATCACTAGACTTATCAGGTTCTATAATAGGCACATCTCTTCCAACACTTTGAATTAGGAAATGCATACTTCCCACATAGATATCTTCTGATTTGAGGACACAGTGTGCAGTACTGAGGGAACATTTCTCTGGTTGAACAGATAAAGCCCTTCGGACTTCGTAGCTTAATTTATCAAAAATTCCAGAGAGACGAACAGCCTTTCCACCTTTAAGCTCTTCTGACCATTCCAGTGAAAGTGACCTCCTTGAGTTTATGAAGCCACCAGGACTAGGTCTAAACGAGAATAAGAAATTTCCTACAAGTTAATAACCAAAAGTTTCAGGGTATTCCAGGTGAAAAAACTTCATTTACTAAACTAAGAAAGAAAGAGGAGATTGTGATCACATCCTAACTTGTAACTGTCTTGAAGTAGGAGAAATCGTGATTCAATAATCAAAAGTGAGAGAAAAATATAAACAAGGCAACCAGCAAGAATCATAATATTATTAAAAGCAGCTTAATGGATCAAAGGAGAACATTATACTGTTAACAACTACTTTGGCGATATATGTATCATATCCATATCTTTAAGTCCACTACCCACCTACTATCACTGTGATAGGGTGACTTCAGTAAGGTCAAGTTTAATTGGTCATAAGGACCAGAAATAATGAAGCAAGATAATCAGAGCCTATCAAGTCAAATTTAGCTCACTCTAATTTTATCTACATCCCTTTTTTGTGCAGTGAAAACCAAACACTTCAATATAAGACTTGAATATTCATGCTACAAATGGTACAGTCTACACTTCAACATTCCTTTGTAGTCTATTTATTTTTTATTCAATATTCTGGCTCAAACAATTGGGAAGGTTGGATTTGTAAGGATTTAAAAGAACACACAGATGCATGGGCACACAAACACTTCCACCTTGAACTTCCCTCCACATTACTCTTGATCTGTGCTTATAAAATGGCAAATACAAATTGTACAAATCTATAAGAAAAAGACCTTGAAAGATAAGCAGAAGAATAATTTTGGCAAGTGAAAAGTAAACTTAAGTGGAACCATTTTTGAAGTCAGACATAATTAAAACATCAGAGTTTACAATGCATACCAACGCTTAAAGACGTCAATGCCTTCTTTAATCCACCAGAGAAGCTAATAGCATCAAACATTGCCATGGAATCATCAATGGTATCCCCTGGGTTCAGTAAAATGGAGGCAAACTCATCTTCCTTTTCTTGGATTCGTCGAAAGCGAAGCTCCATAGAGAACTCCGTTTCATTATGGATTCTTATTAGAGGAGAAACAACAACTGACAGACCATCCTACCAGTAATTACAAGAATAAATGGAAAAAAATCAAAATGGGAATGCCAAAAATGCTATAAACTAGGCAGAAAATCAGGTGTAAGAGCAATCGTTTGAACAACTACCTCAGGTTTCCTTGAAATGTCTACCACAATAAATGGGCCAGGGTAAGTTTTTGAACCTGTTCAATAACAAAACAAGAAATAGGTCAAAAAGAAGTAACTTGATTTGATTTCCGCATCATTTATCGAATGTACAAGACCTGCACACAAAAACTGATTGACTCAGTAAAAATATAAAAACAGTGAACCAAAAAATATAAGAAGGCTGAATAATTTTTCTATATTGATGTACAACTATTTAAAGAGCTTAATA
>JAVXUL010000020.1:4142492-4163318 GCA_035590515.1 Trichilia minutiflora
AAACATAGAGTATAACAAATATGGTACATAATCACAATTATTTACGAGATCTTTCAACAAAATAAATCAATAAGATTAAGATTTCAAGTTCTTGAAAAAGAGTGTGAAGCAATGTACATATTGACCAAGAAGTGAATATGGACCAAAGAAGTTTAGTTGCCCAAAAAAAGTATAGTAGGAGAGGAGAAAGAGATCCGTAGGAAAGCCTACTCTGTTGCACTCATATTGTCATCCCTGTTGGCCTAGTAATTACCCTCTTTTGTACAACTCTTTGAACATCAGTTGCAAAGATGCAAACTGTTGTGAGAAGAGAAAATTCTCGTTGATAAAAACTATTAACATACACGACAATTTATATTGAAACTATACCACCGACTATAATTAAAATTCTTAAATTAATGGAAATCCCTTATAATTATGGAATTTCCCTTATTTAAAATAAAAACAAAATAAAAGAAATACTATTTCCTAAAATAGCCTCTATAATCTGACACTCCCCCTCAAGCTGATGAATAGATATTTTTCATTCTCAACTTTGATACAATAGTCCGGAAAATGAAACTATTCAATCCCTTGATAAGAACATCAGCAAGTTGACCATTTGTAGACACGTAACATTACAAATTAGTCACCTTTCTAACTTTTTTTTGATAAAGTATCTGTCAACTTCAGTGTGCTTCATCCAATCATATTGTACTAAATTATAAGCTATGCTGATTGCAGATTTATTATCGCAATAGTCTAATAAGACAATCCCATTTAATCTTCAAATCGTCGAGAATGATCAACCAAAGTAATTCACACATCTTTTGAGCCATTGTTCTGAATTCAGCTTCTGCACTTAAGCGAGTTACCACACAGTTTTTTACTTCTTCATGTTACAAGATTCCCACCAAGAAAGGTGCAATATCCTGAGGTTGATCTTCTATCGACAATTAATCCAACATAATTAGCACTAGTGTGGGCCTCAAATAACAATCTTCCATTTCTTTTGAACAAGATACCCTTCCCTGATGTTCCTTTGAGATATTGTAGAACTTTATTAACTTTTTGTAAATGGACTTCTTTCAAACTATGCATAAACTAACTTATCACACTCGCTGCATATGCTATATCAAATTGGATGTGAGACAAATAAATGAGTCTCCCTACAAGACATTGATACATTTCTTTGTCTACTATAGCATCCTCCTCTGTTTTTCCATGTTTAAGATTAGAATCCATGGGAGTATTTATTGATTTGCAGGCAATCATACTAGTTTCCTTGAGAAGATCTGTGACATACTTCTATTGAGAGATAAAAATTTCCTACCTAAAGTGAGTAACCTCAATCTCAAGAAAATATTTCAGCCTTCCCAATGCTTTAATCTCAAAGTCCTTAGCCAAATATTGACTCAAGACCAATTTCATCCTAATATCATCTCTTGTCACTATTATCTTGTCAACATACACTAAAAAGGTTGTAACTCCCCCTGAAGAAGAGTGTTTAATGAACAATTTGTGATCTCCTTAGCTTTGTTTGTATCCAATAGCCAACATCACTCTCCCAAACCATACTTGTGGTGATTGCTTAAGGCCATACAACACCTATTTTAACTTACACAAAGTATAAACAGCTAAGCTTTTCCCATATCCTAGTGGAACCTCCATGTAAATTTCTTCCTTTAATTCCCCATGTAAGAAAGCATTTTTAACATCAAATTGCTGCAACTCCCAACCATAATTAACTGCAAGTGATAATAGTACTCTAACTGTGTTCATATTTGCAACAGGAGCAAAGGTCTCTAAATAATCAATTCCATAGGTTTGGATATACCCTTTGACTACTAGTCGTGCCTTGTATCTCTCAATTAACCCATATGCTTTATACTTCACCATATACACCAACTTATAGCACACTGTTTTCTTTCCCACCGGTAACTTCACTAACTCCTAAGTTTTATTCTTTTTCAACACTTCCATCTCCACATTTATAGCTTGTTTCCATTTTTCACCGGACAAAGCTTCAAATAAAGTAGAAGGAATGGTGATAATATCTAGGCTTATAAGAAAGGTTCTATGAGATGGTGAAAAATACTTAAATGACAAAAAATTTGCTAAAGGGTATAATAACTGCTTTGTGCATTTTCTAGTTCCTTTCCTAATGGCAATTGAAAGGTCTAGGTCCTGATCATCATTATCAACAAGAGATTCTATTTCATCTTGCAATGTTACCTCATTCAAAGGATCTAAGTTAGACTCTTAGCCTTACATAGATTGGGGAACAGCCTTCTTCCTTCTTGTGTACACCTTGTCAAATTTCTATTATAAGGAGTAGAATCAGACTTGAGTTCAGGTATGGGTGTAGATTCAGGTAAACGTTTAAAAGAACTCGTTTCAGGTAAGAGTTTAGAAGGACTCATAGGCACAAGATTATGACAGGATGAACCCGAAGGTGTGAATAAAGAATCTAATATTTTAGACATAGGAATTGATGATAGGAACATAAAAAAAAATCTTCCTTATCTTCTCTAGTTGAACTCTCCTCTTAAAGATAAGGATTAGTAAAATAAGATTCCTTTTCATTGAATGTGACATCTATGGAGACATAACATTTCTTTAACAGGGCATTGTAACACTTATGTCCCTTCTGAGTTAAAGAACAGCCCACAAAGACACATTTTAGAGCCCTTAAATCTAATTTTCCCCTGTTTTGACTATGAACATGAACAAATGACACACTCAAATATCTTAGGGACAAGGTCGTGTGTAGTCTTTAGATTGGGATAAAATGTGAAAAGCATGTCCATAAGACTCTTAAAACTCAAGACTCTCAAAGGCAAATGATTTATCAAATGAGTGGCCCCAAAAGGCCCTAGACACATTGTTTTGAAACAATAAAGCTATAGTTTTTTCAAGAAGGTGACCATTCTTCTTTTCTACTATCTTGTTTCACTGTGGGGTATTAACGCAAGACGATTCATGCACTATTCCTTCTCTTTGGAAATATGGGTTAAGGTTTTGATTTAAATAGTCCCTGATATTATTTGACCTAATTTTTTTAATGTTGACTTCAAAATGATTTTTTATCATGACAGAAATTTGGGAACACTGTACTAACATTAGATTTGTGTTTAAGCAGAAAAATCCATGTAACCTATGTACAATCATCAATAAAAGAAATAAACCATCTTACCCTAAATACACCAGAAACAGTAGATGGATCCCAAATATCACTGTGGATGAGATAGAAAGGAACAATACTTCTTTTATTATTAACTGAAAAGGATACATGCTTGTGTTTAGCAAGTTCACACACCTCACAATGAAATATTTCAATATTTATACCCTTAAACAAAGAGAGAAACAGAATTTTAATAATTCTAAACGATGAATGTCCAAGTCGGCAATAATGAAGTAAAATTTTTTCTTTATTGGATAAAACAAACTCTGATATGAAAGAAGAGAAAAATCTGCCCTTAGTCATGTTCATCTAACTTGGTATTTGAAGATAGTAGAGGCCATCCCCTTCTCTGGCATGTCCATCCTCCTTGAATTCTTGTCCTAAAATTTATAATTATTACTATCAAAAATTACATAACAACATAAATCTCAGGCAAGTTTTTATATAGAGACTAGGTTCGTGGATATTTTAAGAATATGAAGAACATTTTTCAAAGTAACTGATGAACTTACTTTGACATTCCCTAAACTTGCTACAATGGTCAAAGATTCATCAGTTGTGGCCATTTTCCTATCACTTGGATATGGAGTGTGGGTTGAAAAAATATTTGATGATCTAGTCATATGGTTGGTTGCTCCTAAGTTTATGACTCTAAGAGTTTGTAAGAATTTTATCTAAGACATTTAATCCAATGGAAGATGGAAACTCATCTGAATATGCCAAAGAACAAGTACTTAATGATCTTTCATTTTTTTCAAGGCTGTTGATAAGTGATCTCACCCTCTCGATCTTATCTTAGTTCAAACCACTCAGTTCCTGTGATGTTCCTTCACTTTGTGAACTTGCAGCAATATAGACCTAGCCATTGTTCAATACTTGACCTCCTTTCTCGTCTCATTCTTGACTTGAGGGCTTTCCATGAAGCTTCCAACATATTTCACGGGTGTGGCGAGACTTTTTGCAGCGTGTGCATTATAATCCATCCCAATTTTGGTTCTTTGGCTGACCACTTTTTTCTCCTTCAACTGTAGTTTCTTGCTCAACATTTGTGGTTGATTTATTGTTACTAGCAGCCACCATAGCCGAACTATCAATTGTTTGTGGTTTAAGCATACCCTTTTCTACTTTCTTCACTTCGAATTATAGCCACAACTTTATTAAAACTTGGGACCTCCGACTTCCTAAGAATTTGTATTCTTACTTGATCAAATTCTGAATTAAGCCCAACCAAAAAATCATAAACCCTGTCTTGTTCAATAAAATCCTTCAAAACTGTTGATTCATCTGAGCATTTTGTTTTTATCACACGATAGTGATCCAATTCTTGTCACAAGAATTTTAGTTGATTTATATATTCAATAACCGTCTTATTCCCTTGTTTTGCAGCCATAGTTTTAATCTTGACCTTGTATACTTGAGCAACATCTTTGGCTTTCAAATATGTCCGCTAAATCGCATCCTATATGTCTTTTGCAGTAACCAAAAACATACAAATGTCACTTATTTCTAGAGTTGTAGAATTCCAGCCATGCCATAATCATGGAGTCTTCCTCATCCCATGCTTCAAATTTAGGATCCCCTGATTTAGCACCTGTTCCCATTAAGATGGCTAATCCTCCCTTTTCTCTTCAAGATTGTATGAATAAGTTGGGACCATTTGAGGTAATTTTTCCCATCTAACTCGTAAAAGGCCTAAATATTCTGCAATTCTCCCTCTTGTTGGGGTCTAATCACCTCTTACAATTGAGCTGTGGTGGCAATCTCTCCTGTTTCTGACATCTTGAACAGCAACAATTCAATAATAAAGTCGGACAGCCAGGGCTAGATAAGAGATTAGCTATGAAGGCCAACAAAAATCTGGGTAAAGATGAGAAATTGGCAATGAAGGCCAACAAAAACTTCACGAGCTATTTAGCAATGAAGGCTAAAAAACCTAAGAGACCTAGAAAGAGCTTAAATTTTTGTTACCATATCGTGAGAAGAGAAAATTCTTATTGATAAAAAATATTAGCGTACATGACAATTTATATAGAAACTATACCACCAATTTTATAACAAATTCCTAAAGTAGTGGCAATCCCCTATAATTATAGAATCTCTATTTAAAATAAAAACAAAATAAATCATTAAAATAAAAGATATGCTAGTTCCTAAAATAACATCTATAATCTGACACAAACGTTTTACTAACCTAACTGATTTTTTCTCTTGAACATTTCTCACATATGCACTATCTAAGACTGTATAAACCATATAAATAACTCTGTACTTCTAATTAAGAAAAATATTACAACTAGAAAAATGATTTTTTGATGTGATGTAAGTTCTACACCAAAAACACAATCTGAGTTGAAATTAGAGCATATCAAACCTCCCAATAAAATTCATGTACACTTTTCCTTTTCCCTACCAAAAACTTCACTCAAACAGAATCCTTCTCTAAGAAGACACTTCTAGAGTACTACGTGGGGGGACCATTAAGTCCAGTTTCAAATTATTTATAAGCTGATGCCAGCATCTCTCTCTAAAAACATAAAGAAGTTAAACAAAGTAAGCCACTATACCTTCTATTAATGTTTCTATAAGTTAATTCATATTTGACATAATTAACCAGAGCAAAGGCAGCTTTCCAATACGGCTTAGAACTGGCACTGCTAGAGACAGATTGAACTTAAATTAACAAAACACATATCTAGACAAAAGCTTATGGCTGGCTGTAAAGACACCAATAGACCTCCAACATTGTGCAAAGTTCCTTAACAAGGTACTGTAAGTTGCCTGGCAATGTTGCATAGGACCCAACAATTTTACATACCTTGAGCTGACAGTATTCGTGTTCTCCAAGCAAGTGATCGAGCTTCTAAAAGTGAAAGATGTATTGAAGAAGTTGTAAAAGAACCAGGACCTGAAAGTTGAATTGAAACAATTGACGAACTATCTTGAGGCTGATTTCCCAAAGTTGAGTGCCTTACAATAGTGAAATAATCAAGATCAATCAACTATCAAATACACAAATTTATCAAGAAAATTCTGTCATTTCATTATCCTTTAAACCATATATATGTGTGTCTAGACATAAATAAAGATTCATACACAAACAAAATAAATGAGAGCAAATGGAAAAAGAACATCATATGAAAGCAGACTATTTTTTTGCCTATAGTCAAAATATCAAGTTGAAACCAATTCAATGAAAACATGGGAATTATGATCTATCTATAGTTCAAGGAATACCTCAAGAAAATTGAAGCAGATTGTTTTCTGCCTACTTCCACCCTATGTTGATTGTGAAAGTGACAATGAAGGTTTAGGCCCGACTGGTTTTCCACCTGCCATAGAAATAGTTATAATTCATTCTAATGATTCAACAATCAGTAGATATAATAACAACTATGATGAAAGAAATTAAGAAAAATGTAAATACAAATTATTCAGAATCATTCCAAAGTTGCAGAGTTAGTCAGAATTATCAGAAGTAGCATTATCACATAAGAATACAAACAATTGAACACACAAATCCCCTACTCGTTTCCCCTCCAAAACCTGACACACGTTGACGTGGGGAGGGAGGAGAGAGAGATGCTTATGTGAACCAACTACATAATTGAGTGAAATAAAGAACCTTGCAACAGTTGGCCAGAATCCGGTTGCTTCTGATTAAGTAAGGACCAGCCAAATTTAATTTTCCAATCACAAACAGAAGAATGTCCAATGAGAGCTCTGTGAGAAATATTTGAAACTGCTAATATGGCACAACACAATTTGTTAAGAGCATTCTAAGAGGTAAAGGATTTCTTTGAAAAAACAAAAATAACAAAAAATAATTTGAATTAAACAAAACTCTTACCTCCTTAATTCTGCAATAGATATGAAGAGGCACTTTGTGCAAAAAAGTTTCTGAACCCCTATTTTGGGAACTAGAACGGTAGTATATGCATATTTCTACTGGTTGAACAAGATCTCTCCTACATTTCAAAAACACGATTTGATGGCAAGTAAATTTTAAATAGAAGCAATTAATAATAATAATAATAATAATGAAACTTTTACCATCAACTTGAATTTTGAAATCGGTACTCACCATAAATTTCTTTGGGCATCAAAGTAAGAAAGCAAAGCCCTTGAGGTGCACATAACCCTGGATTTAGTAGGTAGACTTTGCACAGCAACTTGGGTATCACAGAGGCAACCACAAAGGAGTGGAAACCTGTCCTTAGTATCTAAAAGTTCATGGACAATGATCAGAGAAACTTTGTCAACTGTAATACCAACGGAAGGAAGACTTCCCCGTTTCGCAGAAGCATCCATAGAGCACCTATCTGATGTTACCAATTCACGAGTCATAGAAAAGTTATTGAAAACCTTAAATTTGAATGGATTTCCTGGCTTCTTCACAAACTCTGGAACCCCATCAATAAAGGCAACAGCACAGTCATTCTTCTTGTTCACAAGATAAAAGGCATCTTTAAACAGTTGATTACGAGGATCCCAGTCTGCATCACCATTGTAAATCTCAGACTGACAAGACAACATTCTCCAAAGTGCCCAATTGCTATCATCAGTGCTAGAAATGTCAACAAAACATGATCCTGGACGATAGTTTAATCGCAATGGTTCCTCTAAATCATTCTCAGCATATAATGATATCAAAGAAAACCATAGAACTGACGACTTCCATCTCCTCTGACTGTGGTGCTGGACCTATACATAAATTTGAGAAGAGGATTAGAGTAAACAGGGAAAGAACATCTTGAAGTCCAACAAGTAAGAAACCCAATCACAAAACTGAATGACAATCAACTTATCAACTGCTTTAGAGCCTGTTTGATTAGGCTTTTTTTTAGCTTAAAAATTAAAAATAAGTTCTTGTATAACATAAGAGTTTAAAAATTTAAGATAAAACTGTTTGGTAAATATTTTATAATTTTTTTTTACTATTTTTTATAAATAAGTTATTTCATTTTACTATTTTTTATGAATAAGTTATTTGATAAAATAATTTAAATAAACTATACTTTTAATTAAATGATAAAAATGACTTAAAAAATTTAAAATATTATAAAAAACTAAAATTTAAAAAAAAAAAGTAAAAACTCCTTTTTATACCTTTTTTGTAGAGCTTATTGTTCACATATACACATTAAAAAAAAGTTACTTTTTTAAGAGCTTATGAAAATTTATGTTTGGCTGAGGTTCTTCTTATAAGGAGAAGATAAGCTGAAAAAAAATCCAACCAAACATGCACTTAGTAAGTCAGCACTACACCTTCTTTTAGAGATTTGTCAAGTAATATTGTCATAACCTAATTTTGGACTTAATGTTTTTTTTTTAAAATCCTTTAATATGTTTGAAACTTAGATTTATTAAATGAAAATGGACTAATTGACAATTTTAGGTTTGGGTTTGATTATAGGGACTAAACTGATATAATCTTGAAATAAGGGAGAGCCTTTAATTATAAAGAATCCAAATTATATTGTTGCTATGCATGTGTAACGGGAAGAAAGGAAGGAAATAATTGTTGCCATGCTGTCAGGTATAAGAAAGGAAAGTCAAGAAAAATCACAAGGCAGTTTGAAAGAATTATAGAAATTTCTAAAGAAGGCATCTTGGTTGCCTTTGCTGTCAATCCAGCTAACAAAAGGAAAGTGATGAATGCAATGATGAAAATGAAAGGTGTGGATAAAAGACTTTATGATTTTTCAATCAATAAGAGGAAAAAGAGAAGGAATGGGATGGCAATTTTTCCTTTCCTAACTAAAGAACTCCGTGCCTATATAAAGGTGGCCAATTTCATTCATGGGGGGAGCCATCAAAGACATTCGCTTTGGAGGCTGGAATTCTTGCATTCTCACCTCACGAAACAACCCTGAGTTCTCACCATAGCAATCACCAAACAGCAGCAAAATAGTCATTGAAATCCTTCCCCGCAACCATTCAAAAACCCTTGTTACGCCAGCAACAAAAAAGCCATTGAAATCACCTCTCATTATTATCATTCTTTCACTTTCACCAGCCATAGAATTCTAACTTAAACAGTCACGAGATTGCAATCATCACAGCCTTAAACCTGCAACTATAACAGTCACATTCATTCATGCGCATAAGGAAAAGAGGAGGAAACGGAGGAATAGAAAAGGACTTGAAGAAAAGGAATCCAAGCAAAGGTATAATCAACTCTTTCTTTGCATAAGGGAAAGATATCATATGGAGCTTTTGCATGCATAATGATATGAGGACCGGGCTAGATTGAATTCGGGAAAGGGACATTTTACTTTGATTGTTTTGGATTTGTTTTCATTGGTTTAAGAAAATGGAGTTGATAATGGTAAACGAAACCATGAAGTAAGACAAAATTGAATTTGGACAGGAACCAGCAAATCATTTCATGAAAATTAGCTTGATTGGGTTTTATTTATGCATGAATAGATTAATATGCTTGCATTAAAAATATGTAGATACAAAAGAAATAATCCTTTGTATATAGAGTAGTATAATCCACCCTCGTTGTCCTTGAATACATCGTACAAAAATCAAACAAAAATATAAAAGAAAATATAAAAAGAAAAGAAAGAAAATGGTATGGCCAGGGTTCATGCGCGGGGATAGTTTCTTTTGGTTGCAGGAAGTTGTCGCCGATGAGGTAAAACTGCCACGATAGTCGTTTGGTGGAGGAGACAAGGTCCTATAATTTTGCCAAGTTCGCTTTGCAAGGAAGAAGATGAATAGTAAGAAATGCTTTTTGAAAATTTTGGACTATTTGCAAAATTGACCCAAATTAGATAATTTATGCAATTTAGTCCTAGGCCAATTTTAGTCCACAATAAACTTTATAAATTTTTGCAATTTAATCCTAAGTTAGAATTATTTTAATTCTTTAACATTTGTATATATCATTATAATTTTTTTTTTACTTTTTTTTCCTTCTTTTCATATTTTTATTTTATCTTTCTTTTCACATTTTTATTTTATGTTATATAACAAATAATTATATATATATATATATATATATATATATATATTTTATTTTTTCTTTTCTAAAATTTAAACCCTAATTAAGTTAGGAAAATTTCCTAAAAATTGTAATAAATCATAGACACGAAGATAGGCCAAGTACTCTATTAACTCTCTCTCTTAGTCAAAACCCTAATTAAGTTAAAAAATTCCTTAAAAATTGTAATAAATCATAAACACCAAGATAAACCGAACACCCTATGATTAAAACCTTAATTAAGTTAGAAAAATTCTTAAAAATTGTAATAAATCATAAACACTAAGACGGGCCAAACACCTTGTTAACTCTTCCTCTCTTAGTCTAAATCTTCATTAAGTTGGGAAAATTCTCTAAAAATTTATAATAAATCATTAACATCGACATGGGGTAAGGACCCTATTGACTCTCCCTCTCTTAGTCTAAATCCTAATTAAGTTTAGAAAACTCTCTAAAAATTTGTAATAAATCATTAACACCGAAACGAGCCGAACCTTATTGATTCTTCTTCACTGGTCAAAATCATAATCAATTGAATAAGATCAAAACATTTTCCGATAATCATTTAACGAAAGATATTGGGTGTCTAACACCTTTCCCATACTTAACCAACCCCTGACCTCATAATCTCATTAAAATAATCCAATAACCTATCCCACCATTATTTGGGTAGATGGCGACTCCCAAAATCATCCAACCTTTGAACAACGTCAACATATGTCATGTATGTAATAGCAATATATACAATCATCAAAATGTTTGGGACACAACCATACCATTTAGTGGACTACCTCAAAACAATACCATGAAGCTGCACTATATCAGAAACATCTATGATAGTGAACTGAACTATTTTGTGCATTCTCTTTGTGCAATAATGAATATATGCACCAAGCAAAAACATCAAAAAAATCTTGTTACCTTACTTTTCATACTATAAAGTCCAGAAACTTCAGTACAAAGCAGCCATGATTTAACTTTTATGTAAACAGCTACTGAATACACAAAAATATGAATGACAAATTAACTTCGCAATATTCAAGTCCACACATTTGATGAAAATGTGAAGCAATCAGAATTCCTTACCCTAAAAAGAGCCCTTTCTCCCACGAGAGAATGATGGATTGCACCTGCCAGACTATACTTATTTTCTCCACCTTCAACTGTAAAGTATGAATGCTCGTTTACATCTTGAATGGCAACAATTGCTCCTATATGAATCAGGAGCCATGGTTAGCTGAAAATACTAAGATTTTCAAGCAAGATATGAAGGCTTTACAGAAATCAAGTACCTCTTTTTTGCAATGAGAAACAGTATAATTTGATTTCTATCAAGAATCAAGTATAAAAAGTGAGATGGACAAAAGGACCACCACTAGATTTACAAAAATCAGTTGGACAAAATCTACACAACATAAACCCACACAAAAACAGCGTCCCAGTTATCCAAAAATGGAAAATAGTGAAGAAATCAATGTACCATTAGGAACCATAGCTTTAAAACTGTTGCCCATTTCTTGGTTAACAGATTGCTGGCTTTCAGTCATTTCAGTAGCCATTTCTTTGCTGAACATCCCGGAGAAGGATGAAACTGTAGTCAGAACCAACTGACATAAAAGAACAGGTTATACACATGACAACCTAAAGGTTCTTAAATCAAAAATGAGGAAAGCATAATTTTAAAATGGTCAACCTCATGCACTAATGCATATAAGTAAAAACAGGAACCAGAAATCTCTTAATAGAATAAGAATAATAGCATAGCATCTCATACCTGCAATTCAGAAAGAGAAATTGCCATATCAAAACCTGAAATGGAACCACTACCAACCCAGTTATTCTGAAGTCTCTCTGCTGTTACAAACACACTTAAGTGCTTCAAGATATAATTTTGATGGCTAATGCAGAAGACTTCAGAAGTACAATTGTCCATTGCAAATCCATTCAGAGAAAAGGGATTATTTGAGCAACTTGCACCATCAAATGAACCATTTTGACCACTATACTGAACAGTTACAGTGCCTTCTTTGGCTACAGAGTGGGATGACAACTCATTTGATATGGCAGAAGAGAAATGAGGAATTTGACTATCATTCTCCACACCCTGTTGAAGAAATTGAGAAAGGATTGACAAGCGAGAAAAATCCAGTAAAAATTTCTTTTCCATTGTTGTCATTTCCAGGTTCGTATGAGCATCAGCTTCTAGAACAAGTTCTCGAACACAGCCTGCACAACTGGACCAATTATTGAAATACATTTGGATAAAGTAATTAAGAACTAACAAAGGCTGAACATACCAGAATCATCTTCAAAAACAAGAATAACTGAAAATTGCGATACATCCACAGTAAAAACTTCAAGCAGTTCTCTTTTGGTTTTTTGAGATGTAAGGAGTGTTCCTTGGGTAGACTCAAAATCACTATTTGATCCAGTCATGTGCACATTATCTTCAGCAGTTTCAATGTCTTCAGCAGATGATTGCAAGATAGATAAAAGATCCCCAATGACATTAAGGTATGCAGAAACACAACGAACAAATGTCACCAAAGCTGTTATCTCAAGAAAAAGTTGACCACCCTGCCAGTAGCATCATAGGTCACTTTCATTCAAAAGAATAAAATAAGAAAATACATTGAAAAAAAATATTTAGTTATTTTTAACCCATTGAGCTATTTACAAAAAAGAGGCTCCAAAACCTTGATTGTATAAGCATGTAAAAGCAAAAAAGAAGGAGAATATATTTTCCTAATATAGAATATTTTATGCACCTGGATTACCCATGAAACTGTCTGGAATTCTCCCCCCACAGAAAGTGATGACAGAAGCTTATTAACTTGATGTGATCCAACTATACCATTCTTTACCGAGCATCTTGTCATCAAAACCTCACCAAATGCAACATTTACAAGTATCCAATAACTTGGGGCTGGAGTGAAGGTCTTCGGAGCAAATTCCAACTTCTGAATAAAACGACCAGACCAAGCAGTTGATTTGTCAGATTCACTTGTTAAAGGAAAATTGTCCAATGAATGTAATGTATTACATCCAGAATGAGAACTACCAATTATATCACTTGCAGTACGTGAACCCAAGGCATCATCGGGGTGACCCAACCATATTGTTAATATGCAATTAGCAAGAGAGAGTTCATGTAAGCAATTATGTGGCTGTTGTAGTATATTTCTAAGTACCAAGTCATCAAAATTTTTTCCTATATGATCCTTGTAGTTGACCAATTGAGACTTAAGTCCTGATAAATCTACAAGAACTTCCATTTTTCCTTCTTCACAAGATACGTCAACACATGTTTGCTGAACAGAGATCCAAACTCCACAATCCAGTATGTCATCAGCCATAAAAGCCACCTGATCTCTTATCCTTGACTTATGACAAAATATATCCACCAGCTTCAGCTTAAACATTCCATTAAGTGAAAACCGAGTGCTAGTACGTATCATGGATGTTCCATTTACAGTAGTCTCATTCTCGTGTTCCAAGGATACTATACCTTGCCGTATAAATTCTTGAGCTGGCACATAAACTACAGAATCAGAGCTACTAAGAGCACTTGACACCACAGAGAATGAGGCTGCTACTACCTGGGTTAAGGTGCAGAAAAGAATACATTACAACAAGGGTTCCAAAGTTTAGGAAGACCAAGAAAAGACAATAAAAGAAGCAACAATGTAAAAGGTAAAAAGGACCCAACTCTTTTCCTTTAAAGAAAAGAACAACACTAATAGTAGTCTTATAAATATCAGAGTAATACTATATTCATACTATCAACCACAAGGCCATTATAACCAAAAGTAAAAACATTCTAACATAAATGCATGCAATTGACTTTCTTAAGATTTGTGTGGCATCTATAAATAGGCCTTGGTTGAGTACTTTTAGGTGATATTTTATTGATTGAACAAAAATATAGAAACTGTAACATCTTATCCCATTCTCTTTTTCCTTCTCTTCTGCTGTGATTTCCCTCTCTCTCGCCTTATGGTCTTAAATCACAAAAACCTATGGCAAAACCATAACAAATGCTATTAGTCAAAGTCATTTAAAAAAAAGGACCTCTTCCTGCAGCATGTTGAAGCAGAAAGTTTTTATAAACAGGTATTATTATCAAAATTGGCAATTCATGAATCTTTATTACTGTTAGAAACTTAAAACACCAACTGTTTTATAAAAGAGTTCTCACAACACCCAGATAATCTCATAGAATTAAACTGATTGACATAAATCGCATTTCTACCATCATATCATCTGATCAATTATACTCCAAAGTAGTAATTTCAGTTTTAGTTCAAGAACAACCATCTTTTCTTCAAAATTGACATTCTGCATAGCTAAATGTTTTTCTAGATTCAGTTTTTAATAAATTAATTTCTAATTTGAAAACAATAATTAACACATAGTCTATTTCAATCCCTTTCATCTAAGGGACATCAGAGTAGTAGGCATCAATCATTAGTCATAAGGTTGCCAATTAGACATAATGTAGGACTGTCAGATATACTCAAGGTGCACTAAACCAGTGAAACATGTAATGCGCAGGCAGATAAAAACTAACTTAATATCTTTATGGGGAGTAGAGTCCCACATATCAAAACTAAGAACCAAAAATAGTTGAAAGAAAAATACATGAAGAATAAAAACTGAAAGCAGAATAAGAAATCACCAATTTATTTATTATTGCAGAAGAATATTAAAAACAATATTCTCAAATTTAATCTAGCCATAATAAGAAATCACCTGAAATAGAGCATACAGCTCATCCATAAATGATATAATAGTGAAACCTCCAGCCATCCCACAAAAAGATGCTGAGAAGGTAATAACAGTTGTGGTTAATGAATGAACATACTCCCTGCAATAAATACAATCCCTTCACCAATCAAGACAACATAGACATGCTTGTCAGAGAAAAGACAAAAATTTATCTCTTTAACCAATTCATATTTCTAATGATCAAGAAAAATGAGAAAGGTAAAGAAATGAAAAATTTTGCAAGCATCTAAAACAAAAGATGAGTCTGGAAGAACTGCACATTGCAAGAATAGCAATAAAGGACAAAATGGAGCTTCATCTCAAAAATGAGGTATACAAGTTAACTTCCATGTCGAGGAATTACACTGTACCATTTGTTGCGAAAATGAGAAAACTTGTCCAAACAGGAGAAGTTTAGGCAAAAGATGAAAATAAGGATGAAAGATATGACAAAAGCAAAATCAAACCTTTTTGTATATATAATTAATAAAAAAAAATAAAAACAATACTTTACGTTACAAATTTCAAGGTCCCTAGTATTCTGCGTTCTCTTTTAGGGTGCAATCAGGGAGGAGGGATCAAGAAAACAAAACAAAGTAAATAATACCCTCCTCCTTCAGCTAATTTCAATCTATTCAAAAAGGACAAATACTTACTAACAAAAAAAAGAAGAAGAAGAAGAAGAAGAGTGAAATAAGGTACCTAAGTTCTCTTGGAAAGAATGTAAAGAGAAATCATAAGGCCAATATCCCTACCTGAAGGAAGATAAGTGAAAGCTTATTGGCTTTAATGAAAAAATTTGATTCTGTTGATTTCCCACAGAGTCGATCAAGTAGGTGTTCAAACCGTTAACTCTAAGGTAAGCACAAAGTGAAATCCATCCTTGAGATTCATACTTTTCATTATCTGATTCGGCAACTATCTGAGGTTCCTGCAACTTGAGACACTCTAATTCTGCATCATCAAATCCTGGGATTCTGATAAATGAGGCCATATCAGATTTTTGGTATGGCCACGCAACAAACTCAATGTTGTGAACATCAAATTGAAGGTGAAAATCATTCTGACCAACTAAACGATTCTGTTCTTCACTTCCATCATGAAACCTGACCTTCCCTAGTGACATTTGGATGTGAGGGCCAGCTATAAGTGCTCCAATTTGAATATGTTTCTCTGGAAGCATTCTACGCAAGGCCATCTTTATTCCACTAGCAAAGCTCTCATATTTATCATTGCAACTGATCTCTGTTTCATTAGCAATGGGCTGCGGAAATCCTGAAGGAATTCTTGACGTTCCATTGCCCTCAGTCCAACACAGAGCATGTTGTATCTGCCTAAACAGAAGAGTCATTGATAGTATAGATGAATATCCCAAAGCCAGATTCAACTTTCCCACAGTCAAATTACATTTCCAAAACCCAGATTCCGCATTCTTGAGGCCTGGATATGTCAAAAAGCTCTCAATCTCGCAGAGAAGCCATGGATTTTCTGAATACTTGAGCTCATTGTCTTCGAATTTCATGCAAAATCTTTTCCAATTCAACCACATTTCTCCCAGGAAATTTTGCAAAATTGGGTCAAATGCACCTTCAGCATGATCAGTGGGACTGCTGTTATTAGTTCCTGAAAGGATAAACATCTCTGCAGGCTCACCCCACAGGACACTTTTAGTATTATCAAATCTGTCTTCCCAATGTCCTTTCGCAGAAGCAGGAGAATCTTTTGAGCTACTTTTTCTAGTGGGAGCTCTGATAAATGTTGAAGATGTAACCTTCAATTGCCCAAAGGAAATAGAAGATGACTTTTCAGAAATGTCTTCTGCATACATCAATATCAGTGCGTCAACTGAAAGACAGAATGAAAGGATATCTGAACGCGAAATACCAGTTTGTGTGTCTACTCTTTCATTAGCAGGCTCAGATGAGCGCTCTGGATAAAAAGTGATTAAAAGTTTTTCAAGGTTTAGACAGAAGCAACGATGTGGATCTGAATATTTCGAAACATTTCCCAGATGTGCATTGGATTTGAGCTCCTTAGAAAAAAAGTTAATGAAAAATAAAAAATGCACAATCAGTTGGAATATTCTGTATATAACTCTCCGTACACATGCTAGCACTGGAAGGATAATGCAGAAAAATTTTAAGTGACCACTGGCAAAGAATTCTTTGTAACTATTTTCATCCTGTTGAAAATTTAAAGCAGCTCTGTACCGGGCTATTCGCCGTGCCTGTGCAATAGCTTCAGGAGGTAACTCTTTTTCAATATCAATAATCACCTCCCAACTGTTTCTTGCAGAATCTAAAAATGTTTTATCTTGGGACATCTTCACAGCAGATATTTTTAGTAAATGGTCAGCAGAATATCCAAGTATGAAAAGTAAATACTCATAGGAATTGACATAACGTAACCACAAACTAATAAGAGAAACTAAGTGATGCAATGACAAACTAGGAGCTGAAATCACATGGCCAATTTTTCTTGAAGCTAGTTTCCATAATAACCGACCATTTCTAGCATGCTTCAAATCTTTTCGAGATAGTTCATGACGACATGCAAAAACAGCAAGATCAACTGGAGAAAATAAAAGAACTAATTCTGGAAAGCGAAGATGAGAATGTACAAGCTGAAGTTCATCCAGTTTAACACATGCAAACAGCTCATTTGAAGAACAAACTTGGTTTATATGATCATTCCTCTTATACCCAATCTTAAAACCACTGCCATTGATAATGAAAGAGCTCTCTTTTAGAGGTTGGAAAAGTGAACCAACTAATCCTCTCAAAAGGCATCCTTGCTGAAAAAACTGGGATTCTGCACTAAACTCCTCTAGTTCTGAGATATATGCAAAAGAATCACTGGAAATGGGGACGTGCAGCTGCAGACTAATGCCAAGCATCTGTAAATGGCAATGATTGAGAAAAAGATTTAAAATAGAAGTTGTAATCCTACTTCTTGACGGAGTGGTGCTCAAGATCTTTTCCAAGACATCATGCAAAGCACTACCCTGATAAGATTAAAAGGCCCTGATTATTAGTCTCGTGTTGATCAAATTAGTATACAACCTTCAAATGTAGAAATCAACCAAGAAGAACAAGAAGCTATGCTACCAAACTTTAAGTCCTGTAATTTTAGCACGCATGCGTCACCTTATGAAGCTGAGCACCAACAAAATGATTGTGCACCACAAGCATTTGGCCTTGATCAATTTTGCACAATAAAGCAAATAAAAGAGCAATTGAACTATACGCGCAATCTCCATTTGATTAAGGCAAACTGATATTGTGGTGTGATTAAGCCACAATAACTGTGAGATAAAAGTTTTAGATGTGAAATAGTAATGGAAAAATGTATAAATCTAACAAAAAATTGACATATCAAACACTTTTATAGCTTTTCTTGGAAGCAAAAGAGAAGCAACGCAAACCCAAATGAAGCCTAACACAAATACAAGTTTAATTAATTGCTAAGAGTACCATCAGAATTGAACTAAAACTGTTTACCATTGGCAGGTTCATAAGAAACTAGAAGTCAATATCATGTACTTAACAATACATAAAGTACAAAATTCACCCGATAATACACTGTCAGCAAGTTACTCAAAGGCCAGTATAACACAAAGTTACCTGAGGATCAATAGCAGAAATACTCTTTTTCACATCCTCTAAAGTAGAATTACTCGTTTTCTTATCCTTTCTCAATCCTCCCTCCGTCACTTCCCTTCATTAAGGGATTACAAATTCAAAATAAAATACATTACACCCAAAGAGAAAAGAAATAGAAAAGTATGAATCCTCCAACTACCTAATTGAGAGTGTGACGTGGACGCCGCGAACTTCGAAGGAGAAGGCAGTGCTTGACCAATTCGAAAAATGAAGGCTCAAATTTTCTACGTTGAATTCCTTCACATATACACTACTAGACTCCTCAACCAGTTTCTGATTGAGAGCCAGAGTGTTAAAGCTGAGGTTCTTTATAATCAAGATAGAATTTATGAACCCTAATTTCAATTCCAGCTCTGGCTCTTCCTGCAACCATGGTTGCAGGAGAGATGATAGCTTGCGGTGAATAATATTAGTTAAGAACATTGCTGATTACTTAGTCGAGGAAATCTTCCATGGAATAAACTGTTCGAGGTTGCTTGGGAAAGAACCGGAAAGTTCGTGACGAATCGTTTGGGGCTCAGGCCGAGCGGGAAAGTTAACGAACAGAAGCTATACAGTCGGTGGATACACGCGCCTGTCTTTACTAGGATTATCCTTTTCCGCTTTCATACGCTTTGTTTTATTTTCCTTTCAACTTATATCTGTTTCTCTCTCGTATCAGTGTTCGCCTTGGACCACTCTATGATATGTGACAACAATTTATCACCGATCTTCCTCCGTCGTTAATAGTCTAATATTGTAATTAATATTGTTTTATAAATTTAAGAAATATGTAGATAGAAATAAACTTTAAGAATAAATGTATTTCATTAGTTAATAATTAGAGTATTTTGACTAAAAAAGTTTATATATGTGTTTTTTTCTTAATTTTTTTTTTAAAAGAAAATGACCCGAGCCCAAATTTCTCCTTTGACATGGATTGAACCCAGGTCCAAATTGAGAATTTTAGACAGTAAAAGAAATTGAGGACAGTTCGGTAATTATCTTTAAACTAGTATTTTTGCAAAATAAAAATAATACTTTTTAGTATTGTAGTTTAGATATGAAAACGTCTTCAACATCTTTTCTTAAACGCTGTATTATGAAAATAAAAACAATACTACATGTTCGGTAACTGTGATTGACAATGATAAAAACGATAAATATTTGTTTGGTAACATTTTTTGAAAGTAGTGTAATTTATAAAATATTATTTTATTATGAATTTGCAAATTTTTTAATATGTAATAACATTTAAAAATATTTTTTTATTATTTAAAAACTTGAAACTTTCATCGTTATCCATGATGGAATAGCATGGGCTGGTAGTCACGTTTGCTAGCCACCGGATCCTCGTGATGACTCGTGTACAATGAGGGAAGATGATAACGATGATAATTCTCTTATAAATTATGAAAAAAACTATTCTTAATCGAGATCTAGATAAATGATTAGAAACGATATATTTGAAGATATAATTTATTGAGATCCCAATACGAATATAACTGTAGTGTTATTAGATTTTTGTTAAAGATGATTGATAGTCGGATTTTTGCTTGCTGAGTTTTATCTTTAAATTTCTATAAGATAATAATATATTAAAAGTTATATTGGGAGAAATTTCTAATAAAAAAATTTCGATACTTAAATAAAAAAAAATAAAAGAAAATATGGTGAATTCCGATAAGTAAATCGGAATAAAATATAAGAAACGAAGCTCCTTTTTATCAAGTGTGAAGGAAAAGAAAGATGGGAGAAAATACCAAATAGAGTCTAAGTAGAGCTTAAAAGATCTCAAAATTAGGTCTGAATCCAGAATCCAACCCTCTTTCTCGTTGGAGAACCCTCCTTTATATAGTACCTTGGTGATGTGACTAGACATCGGAGAATAAGAATAATAGGACTGTAGTGCCTTTGGGCAATATGTAGCGGTCTTCCATTAATATTTCAACTGACATTTCTGTAAATCTCAGGTCTGCTACCATCACATTGTCTGAAAATGGACGAAGGATGGGACAGACAACTCCTAAGGCAGGGCATCTACTCCCATTATAGGACCTACTGTGTTAGTGATCATTCTCATTTTTTATAGCGTGGATGCGTGACTAAGGATTCTCTAGTTGACGCTACATGCACGTTGGTGAAAATGAGACATTTATCCTGAGAGATCGCTGTAGTTGTAAGGTCAATGTCACGACCCGACCCGGGTTCTCACACGTGACAACGCCACAGACCTCCAGGGTGTACCCAATCACACAGGACAC
>JAVXUL010000020.1:4163418-4175815 GCA_035590515.1 Trichilia minutiflora
TACGACACTTGGACTCACCGGACTATACTATAACAAGACTACCTATACTTGGGTACATAATCTAATTGAGATCAATTTGAAGAATTTACAACATAATATGACCTTATACAACGTCGAAAATCAAAATCCGAATCTAAAATCATTCGGTGAAAAAATTTAAATTTTTCAAAATTTAAAACTCAAGGCAGAGGCTATCCTACGGCTCTAATACCAAATGTTGGGTGTCTTAAATATATTCTAATTCATCATTTATCATAATATAGCATTAGAACATAATTGCGGAAGTATTAAAACATATCTCCGGTCATTGAGTTTTTCTAAGTTTGGGGACGAATTTGAGGAGTTTCTCTGCCTTTCTGAATTATAATTTGATGGTGTATTGGTTCTGAATAAGTTCAGCCAGCTAAGGGATCTCAAAACACTTATATTAATAAATTTCTTCCATCAAAAAATTATGAGAAGTTAACAAAACGTGAGTGATAGTTTTCTGAGTTACGAGTAATTTATAAATCATCAAAAAATAAAAGTGAACTTCCAATTTATGGCCACGTTCTTACAGTACCGACCCATCCAAACCACTTGTCTCTGTTCCCTATAAAACTGAGTCTGATAGGATCACAGCAGCAAAGAGTACATTAGATCCTGCTGTTCTCAACTGCAAGGCCACTATTTGGTTAACAGCTTTGGCATCTTCGAATTTGTTGATAATTGTTTACATTTTATATATTTTTAATATATTATCATATTCAAATATTTAATATGTAATTTTTTATAAAAATTAAAAAGATAATATAAAACTATTTTTTTCAAATATTTTTAATTGTATATTTTCTTCAGTTATCACTTCAATATATTTTATGCCCTAACAAATATATTTTAATTTAAAAAAGTATTTAAGGTATAAAAATTTAGTATAATTTTTTTTAGAATTAATGTAAATAATAATTTAATTTGTAATTATTTAATTTTATTTTTTACTAAGAACAAGATTTTAATAATTAATAAATTTAATAGCTGAGTTGCAATTATAAAAAATAACACCATGCCATATTTAAGAAAGAAAAATATTTTTATAATTTACTATATAAAATTATTAATAGATATTTGAATATGATAAACCAGTAAAGGAATAATGAGTATAAATAATTATCAATAATATTATTTTATTTAAAAAATTAGCTTAATTTATAATAATATTATTTTTGATATTATATAAATTAATTTTTCTAATATTATAAATTTTAGATTTTTCATGGAATTTTATTAATTACATGGGGTGCTATTATAAAAAATAAATGAGGTGAAAATATAATTTATCAACACAAAATAAAAATTACTTATTTCTAACTAGGATTTGCCCTAATAAATTGATATTAGTTTAATTACCTATCCTATTAAATAATCGATTGACATCAATTAAATCGTGTGTCTTATCTAGAACAGGCAGATGCCAGTTTAGTAATTTATAAATTTATAAATATATAATAATGTATTAAAGTTTTATTTAAAAATTATAATTTTTTTTTAATTTTATTTTGAAAAAAGCTAAAACATATTTAATAATATTAATTTTTAACAAAATTAATATATCTTTATGTTAATATTTAATATATAAAATTTTTATCATAATATATCTCACAACAGTACCTAATTTTAATTTTGATGCCTTTTCAACTCATTTTCAGTGAGTATAGTTTAGTTTATTTTTTATGTTCCATATTAATATATATTTTTTTTTTTATCACAAATTTATAAAATATCGTAAATTTAAACCAAATTAAGAATGATTAAAAAAATAAAACAAAATAAAAATATTTTAATTTTTATTTTATATTTAAATAAAAATAGGCATTCTATCTATATCTAAAAAGTAATAAAAATAAATTATAAAACTATATCAAAAGAGAAATATCAAAGTCAGGGTTAACTAATTAGATTAGTTTTATGTTTAAAATTAAATAAACAAATAAGTTGGGTCACGAGATTTTTGACATAGCTAATATTGTAATACTAAACAAAATCTTAATTCAAAGGAAAATTGTTTTGTTCAATTATTAATTTTATTCAATAATTTATTACATCAAATATAAATATAAAAAAATATTTAAAAAGCTTATGTTTGAAAATAAGGGTAGTACTAAATATCTTAATTTATATTATAATAATTACTATATCCAAATCATATGAAAGATTACGTGTTAATGTCAAACAATTTCAGATATTTATTTTATTTTATTTTCCAACCACCTCTATTTTAACTTTTAAAATATAAACCTCAAAATTGAGACTTCATATTCAAGTTTTGATAATTCTAAAAGGGAGGTGAAGTGAAGACTTGCCCACCCTTTTTGGAACGTGGTTTATGTTTAGTGTTCTATTTATTGTTAGTATAAATAGTAAGTGAATAATTTTTTTTTTTTATAAGTAAAAACCTCTAATCTATCGAATTCTAGACAAATACAAAATAATCGTTATATTGAAGCGATAGTTCGAATTCAAAATAGACATAAAATAATCGTTTCTTATAAGATAGAATTACCTGATTATACATCTTGGATACGTAAATAAACTGTTCGCTTAAAATATTAATTGATATGTTGTGTTGTGACATTAACATTAATTTTAAAGCATTAAAATATAAATTAAAATATCAAATATTAATTAATATAATATAAAATAGATAATATTTATTAAAAATATAAATTTATTGCATGACATATATGATAATATTAGTAATTCATGATTCATAAATAATTAAATTATTTTTATATTTTTATTAATTAATAATATTATGTCACGTTAATATTTACTTTGTACATAAAAATTTATAATAAAACTTTGTATTTCTAATATCCCTCTTCCAACCAATTTTAAATACTCTATTCGAAAACGTCAACACTTCAAATTTACCAAAATCGGCCCCTACAATTCTTCGTCGCCAAACAAACATGAAGAACAGTTATCACATAAATTTTGACCAAGTCAAAGGGCAAAGTTTTTCCCGTGCTGACCAGAAAGTCCAGCGTTTTTGTCCTTTTTCGGCACTATACAAAATTACCATCGTACACTTTCCGCTTCCCCGGTTCCAGCGCAGGATAACGATCTACAACGCCCGTTATCAAACCTAAATACCAGTATTGATTCAATTGGTTTGCCATCTAAGCATCTATGGGTACGGTCGTCATTTCATTGTACTTTATACCGACGTGGTAAAATATGAGTGGATGCTCAAGCAACCTCAACATTAGAAAACAATATCGAACCGTAAAGGAACACGCGCTTCATTGTCCAACTTAATCTTATACTGTCATACAAAATTAGCGGAACTGTTTTATGGTTGTTGCCATTCAAGTATGGGCCCACTCGTCTTGTTCGTGCTTCCTTTTCATTGCTTCGGCTTTCATTTGTCTTCCTCCCTATTTTTCTCTCCTTTTCTGCGTATTTTTTCTCTTCTCGTATTAATATTCTTGAAGCTTTCCGTTTCCTTCACATTTGGTTTCCTCATTATTGCTAACATTATACCACCCTCTCAATATTTCCGTCGTTTTATTAGTCTTTGTTCCCATCAAATTATATTCTTTTTAATAGACCAAAAAATAAAATTATGAAAGGAATACAAGGAATTAGAACAGGCCGAATTATTTCGGAAGACAAGAGTAATGCCCGCGGACAAAAATTTGGCAGGCTCAGGGGTTCGGAGCCAATGGAGGAGGATTACTCACTCCCATTTACCCGCCATAATTCACCTTCCAACCATGATAAAGGACCTCCAATGTCACAAGATGATTCTCCGACTAATAATGATTCATCATCTCCATTTACAAAGTCTCCATGGTCATCGCATCATGTGTCTCTTCCTCCTACCACTGATGATAATTACTCGCCGAATGCATTGATAGGATCTTTGGTACGTGAAGAGGGTCATATATATTCACTTACGGCCTCTGGTGATTTATTGTATACTGGTTCGGATAGCAAGAATATTAGAGTTTGGAAGAATCAGAAGGAGTTTTCTGGGTTTAAATCGAATAGTGGGTTAGTGAAAGCCATTGTAATTGCGAATGAGAAGATCTTTACTGGTCATCAAGATGGGAAGATCAGAGTTTGGAAGGTTTCTTCCAAGGACGCTAGCATTCATAAACGAGTTGGGACTTTACCAACTTTTAAGGATTATATTAAAAGTTCTATGAAACCGAGCAATTATGTGGAAGTTAGACGCCATCGTAATGCGCTTTGGATTAGGCACTTCGATGCAATCTCTTCTCTTAGCATCAGTGAAGATCAAAAACTTCTCTACTCAGCTTCTTGGGACAAAACATTTAAAGTGTGGAGAACCTCTAATTTCAAGTGTTTAGAATCTGTCATAGCTCACGACGATGCTGTGAACTCCATTGTCGCGGGATTTGATGGTTTGGTATTGACTGGATCAGCTGATGGAACGGTGAAGGTTTGGAGAAGAGAACTACAGGGCAAAGGAACAAAGCATTTCTTTTCGCAGACTCTGTTGAAGCAAGAATGTGCAATAACAGCATTGGCCGTAAATCCAGATGCCACAGTTGTTTATTGTGGCTCATCGGACGGATTAATCAACTTTTGGGAACGTGAAATGCAACTCTCTCATGGAGGAGTTTTAAGGGGTCATAAACTGGCGATTCTTTGCTTGGTCACAGCTGGGAGTCTTGTGTTTAGCGGCTCAGCTGACATGGGAATATGTATATGGAAGAGAAAAGAGAACGAACACCTATGTTTATCATTGTTAACAGGCCACAGTGGGCCTGTAAAATGCTTAGCAGTGGAGAGAGACGCGGAGTCAATATCACAGGAAAAGCGGTGGATTCTGTATAGCGGCAGTCTAGATAAGTCCGTGAAGATGTGGAGAATATCGGAGCAAGCTCCATCGATGGTGCAGACCAGTCAACAACAGCATTGTCAATCGGACGGACAAGGTGTTGCTGCGCCAAACTCGTTGCCATATGCTCCAAGTTTCTCTTCGCAGGGACCAATTAGCCTAAATAAGTAGTAAAGGAGAAGAATTAATCCACCAATTTTAGGTGAGTAAGGATGGATTATGCATACTCAATTAATTGAAGGGACTCATAATTTTGTGTTGTGAATATATATGCCTGTTTTATTTTCGGGGAGTTTTGTTTTGGGTAGTGAATATCTTTCTTGATTTTATTTTGTTGTCATAGATCAATGACGATTGATCGAATTAATGTTTAATTATACTATGGATGCACAGTAGACATCTCGAAAAGAAGCTGGCATGGGTATCTCTTCATTGTAGTAGCTTTACCCGGACTTGATTTGATCACCATTTTTCTATGAAACGGGGAATATTGGATGAATTGTATAAATGTCCTTGCTGGAATCTGATTTCATAATAGAGAAAATTCAATTATTGGTGTTGAGAGAAGTTTGTGACATTGTTAAAACTACTTTCACCCAGATACTTGACAAAATGTTCAATATTAACAGGGTTATTATCATATTATCATAAAAATTTCTATCATGATTTGGGTGAAATTCAAACTTTTTTTGGCATAAATTCCAAGGTACCAATTAAATTAATTGATAACATGATAATTAATCAACCTTTTTTTTTTTTTTTTTAATTTGTTGTTTCTTTTCTTATTTTTGTTGTGTTTCTTTCACAACTACGAAGAAGCGCAAATCAAAAATCTATCCTATTTCAAAGTTTGGAAAATCTTAGTCTGCGGAAAACATACATAAGAAAGAATCGCCAAGAGGATTGTCCTTCTAAGTTTCTGCAGAAAATTAATGTGCCTATTGCTTGCTGAGCTGAGCTGTTGTATTCCCCCCCTTGCAATTAAAAATCATCAATCAGTTGGAGTGACTCTGAGTAAATTTTTTTCCAATTATCGTGTGAACAGAATTTATTTTGAAAGTGTGAAATTTGGTATTCCCATAGAATATCTTTTCCATTGTAAATTTAGAGGAGGTTAGATTTTATGTACAGAGAATCTTGTGTTTAGACTTTGCATACCTCTGTTCCCCATCGAAAATATTTTTAGATGGCATTGAAGGAGGAAGACAAATAGAAATAAAGAATAAACAATTCGGTACTCTTTTTTTGTTGACAATTAGAAGATTAAATAATTAATTCTAAAATCAAAGAACAAACTTAAGATTTGCAATTAGCTGTACACCATGAGCAGTTCTATTTTACCGGGCATGAAGTTGATGTACGAGTGCAATAAGAATAAGAAAAAAAAAATTGCACTTGCTATACCTTCTGCAATTATTAAAATAACCCAGTTGACTTTATACATTTCTGCTATGTGAAAGAAAATTGAACTGTATTAATGATGAAGAATGTTGTAGAAGTAACACCATAAATTACACAAAAAAGGTAATGCTGTCCAGATTTCCAGGTTTCTAAAGGTAGCCGACCATATGGATAATAGATCCTTCGTACCTGCAGTTACTTCATAATAAAGAAAGAATGAAAGGTAAATGGTAGGTAGAACTAAGGCACCGCCAAGGCAACAGGATCTTAATGGATTAAAATTATCAATTATGGTCGCATTTTTGTTTCTTGATATCCTTAATAAGGCATATAATTCGTTATACTCGGTTTGGTCCATGAAAAGAAAATATATATATACATACACACACTATATAGCTGTGGTTATAAAAATGAAATGACGGCAGAACGAAAGTTTGGTATTGAATTTGTGTGTCTGTTGACATATTAAAAGCAAACTTAACTAATCCGCAATACAAATTCAAGTCTCAACTTTCCAACCTACTCTGCAGGACCATGATGAAATTTGGTTTCAGGGATAAGTTGATACAGAATGTGAACGAAACTATTCTTTATGTTTGATGTAGTTTTAAGAGATTAGGCAATTCAATGGCAATACTGCGGACACAAGCTAGGGACAGTTTCTTGCAGACTACTTAAATGGCTGCTCCCCGTATATTAAGCTCAGCCATATATAAGTCTGTATAGGGGTGGACGTTTGCGGTTTGGATCGGTTTGAAGTAAAATTTTAAACCGATCTAAACATTGCGGTTTGAATTTTATGCAATCCAAGTCAATCCGATAATATGTCATAAACCGCAATCGATCCAAACCGCATAATGCGGTTGCGGTTTGAATCGGTTTGAATTCGCGGTTTGAACTTTAAACTTAAATTAAAATATTGTATTAATTTGAATTGAGTCAAAAAAATAAAATTTTAAATCTTAGTTTACTTTCTAACTTAATTTTAAAATGATAAACCCATTAGTTAATCATAAAATATTGAAAAAATAATTAATGTATTATCTTATCATATAATATTAATATTATCATACAATAATATTAAGTATATTTAATATTTATTTAAGCGGTTTGGTTTGCCGGTTTGCGGTTTGGAATTAATCCAATCCATAACCCAAACCGCTAATAGCGGTTTGTAAAATTTCAATCCAACATAGATTCAAACCGATCCAAACCAATCCAATTAAGCGATTTTGATCGGTTTAGTGCGAATCGGTTTAAATTTGCCCACCCCTAATAAATATCATTCAAATTCAAATTTCAGATTTTCTGGCCATCTGGTCCTAAAATTTGTTGTTAATTCATCTAAAAATAAAGTTTATATGATTTTGAACAAAATTCAAAAGAAACTTTATAATTTAGTCCAAAATAAAATTTTAAAAATTATAATTTAGCTCATAAATTTTTTAAATTTATAGTTTTGTCCCAACCTTTTTTTTTAATTTTAAAATGATGCCGCATATAAGAAAATAAGATTTCGGACTAATTTTGTAATTTATTTTTAAATTAAGGTTTTGTTTATTATTTCAAAATTAAAATTATAATTTTGACAATATAGTCCAAAACAAAATTTGAGTTTTTCTTGATCCTACATTGAAATTTAGATTAATTAACTTACACTTACACGTATACAAGAGATGAATCGAGCTTCTAGATAGATGGGTGTTTATAGGAGTTAGGTGTGACTATAGATGAATCGAGCTTCTAAATAGATGGGTGTTTATAGAAGTTAGGTGTGGCTATTGTCACTCAAGTACACGTGACACTGCTTTTTGGCTTACCATGTGTCTTGAGTCATTATAGACCAATATATATACTATTGATTGTATCAAAGTATGTTGGACTCAATATCGAGTTATAATATTGAGGGATATTTGATCGTAAGAAGCCATAAAGAAAATATTTAAAAAATATTGAAAACACCCAATATCCAATTTTTTTGTTTTAATTTCAAATATTGGTATAAAATTTCTTATGAGATATAATATTCAAAAGTAAATTAATTGACGCAAGATGTTGTTGAAATAATCTTCCTTATAGAAATTAATTTCACTTAGAATATTAAAAGTTTTTTTTGTGTATACTTCATATGGGTATTTGCTAGCCAAAAGTAAGGTTATCATTTAGTTGAATTATATATATACATGTGGTAATAAATATCTGGCACTTATTCAATGTATATGTGAACAATAAATCAGTCCAAGAAAAGTTTATTATTTGACATATCTTATTATCAGTGTTTAATTATTACACCAGAATATCACTTACAAATTAATATTTTTATCCAAAGATTAAATATTAATGTTGTACTCGACATCTTATGTAGCAATTATTGATGTATAGCAAACAATAAGTTGGTCCAAGAAAAGTCATTGTTTGACATACCTTATTGTTAGTGTTTATTTAATATACTAGTTTATCACTTACAAGCTAATATTTCTGTTCCAACTTTAAATATTAATGTTTTGCTCTATATCTTGTGATATGCCCTGCCATAATTTGAAATTATTACTACTTTTATAAGAACATAATTTGAAATTATTACTACTTGTATAATAAGATTTTTACATGAGCTAAATCATTTTGTTTATTTTGTTTTCTATGTTTTAGTTTCAAATTTTGCTTCAAACACTTCTGCTAGCATCAATTTCATCCCCATACTTAACGATACTAATTTTAAAGCATGACAAGAGAATGAATTAATCATTCTCAGAGTCATGGACCTAAATTTTGCTTCAAGGGTCAATCGATCGGCCATTCTCACTAATAAGAGTACCTTTGATGATAAGAGTATCCAATGAATTATATGCTCATATACAGGCAATCAGATTAGTTGGAAATCATTAATTATTTCGATTTTAATTTCACGAGATGTCAAGATAGTCATAGTTTTATGTCGGGCTATATCTACCTACTTATTAGAGGGACAATTTCTTGGAAGAGTGCTAAGCAAACGTTCATAGCTTTCTCTATTATAACAGAGGATTAAACTGCGAGATATGACTATGAAACTTTCTCACTAGAGTGTGCATTATGGATGGTATAGAAAGAATGCGCAAGATATTTTGTAACAATAAATTAGTAGTGCTATATTCTAATAACAATAGGAGCTCAACTAAGTCAAAGCATATAAGTATTAACTTTTTAGCTATAAAGCAAAGAGTTTAGAGTGGATAACTATTTATAGAGCATATTAGGACAAACTTTATGATTGTGGATTTACTCACTATGAGATTACCACCCAAGGTCTTTCATGTGTATACTACTCATATGGGGTGGGTGGGTAGTATCTATTAAGAGTATATAGTTTCAGTGGGAGTTTGAGTTTCTTTTTTACTTTTGTGTACAAATACTGATTATGGTTAAATTCAGTTAAAGTCATTTTAGATACAAATTATGAACATTGTATTCATATTCAGTAATAAACTATTCAGTTATTCAATTAATTTAGTTATTTGGTTTGTCTTTGAACTTATTTGAAAATGATCTCACTATAATATAATGTTAGACTAGTTGAAAATAGGCATATGTAAATCACATTGCATGTAATTTTTATAATAAACATTGTTCATTTAGTTGTATCAATACGCGTGATCATTGATAGGTCTAGTTGTAATTAAATGTGATGAATGCTCCTTTGATCTTATATTGGTATAGTTGATGGACTGGATTATTTGAGGATACATTCAATAATTATAACAAAATTTGAATACTCATAAAGTTATTTTAATACATAATTATAGGATAACACATTTAGCGCAAGTGGAAGATTGTTCGATCTAATTCAAATATATGGGTTTATATATGTCAATAATTATATATTAAAGACTATAATAATTAAGTTAAGTCCAAATAAGTGATTTGATATTATTTAAGTAATTTGAATGTTTGTATATCTAATTAAGAATAGGTTTTAATATGTGTAAAGACTAGACTTTGTTTCTATTCTATGATAGGCCAGATAGAAACAAACAGTATGGGTTACTCAGTGATTTAGGGTTTCTTGAACCCATTAGGGTTATGATCATTAAAACTAACATAAAACGGCATTATTCTGTTGTCTCATCAATAGAAGAGGACCCTAGGCTCTGTATTCAGCCTTGGAAAATTCATAATCAAAACTCTGCAATTTTAAAACAATGTCATGGATTCATGTATGCTTTCATATCTTTGGGATTACTTAGATGATACAATATAAGAGTCTTGTAACAACAAAGATTTCTATATTTAGTATTTATAGTGATTTTTTGTATTTAATCTAATAATTAATTAGTACTTTTTATGAATTTCAATGCATTGAAAATTATAATTTACCAAATATAAAAATTACAACAAGAGTCTTATGAACACTCATTAGCAAAATCCTATAAAAATTACTAAAGATATTTTCTCTTACATAAGGCTTCACAAGTTATTAACAGAATTCATACAGTGTAGCTTTTCAAGTAGCTTGTTGAAGTAAAACTTTGCAAGATAAATATTTTAAGTAGGACTCTTATCAAAAAAATATTAGTTGTTTGGTTGTTATGAATAATTTCTAATGAAAATTATATAATTATTTTAATATACAAGTTTTTTTTCTTTTTTTTTTTAATCTTATGGAAAAAATAAGACATCAGTTTTAAGATAAAATAAAGGTATATCAGACCATTTAATATTAAAAAAAACTAAAAAAATTTTATTTTCTAAAGGTAAAAATTTAGGTTTCTTCTAGTGAAAATAAAATAATTTTTTAATTGTTAAAGTGCTATTCTCTAATAGCAATTAAATAAGATAAAAAAATATTTCAAGGAACTTCTAACATTAAAAGAAATTTTTGGAGAGTAAAAAGGTAAAATAAAACAAGCATTAATGTCTTTTCTTTTGTGTTGCTTGTACAAATCTTTCATTTTTATTTTCTAAGTATTTTGTATGTAATTTCTCAATTTATTATTTTGAAATTTTTTTAATAAATTAAATTGTATCACTCTATCACCTTATACTCACTTGCTTATCTCATTGGAATATAAACGAAATTTGAACTTTGGATCCTAAAAAGACAAGTCAATTTTTAAAACGAGTAGAATTAAATTTCTTCACCAATATTTATGTAAAGAAAATGACAAGCATCTACTTTTGTGGACTTACCCATTGACTTATAAAAGTTAATTTTTAAAAATTCTATTAGAATGATAAGAATCGCACATCAATTTTTCTGCTTATATAGACGTTAACATTTTGTTAGGGATTGGTGCCTTGCTCTTGTTGAGTTGAGGCCCTAAACCCTAAGATCTTTGCTAAGTTCCCTAAGCATGGAATAATGGAAATTTTCAACATTTGAATATCCAATGCAATTAAATGATCACATACTCACTCAAAGCCATTTCCAATGAAGCTTGAAGTCCTCCCCCAAGCCTCCAAGAGTAACCGTCTCTAGTATGTTGAAGATGGAAGTGGTAGGTTGGTTGGAAAGCTTAAAAACTTTGCAAACCATCTTTGCAAACAAATGGACAAGTGTAAGCAACATATCCACCTATATATGCATATACACTTGCTGTTGGAAGAAACCATGAAGAGCATAACCTCCTTGCACTCTTCCTAGTCTTCCTTTCTTGCTTGGATGAGTGAAAATCAAATTTCCACCTTTTCTCTCCTAATGGCCGAGAGTTTTCTTTCCATTTTGTATGTTTTGTTTTGATTTGAAGTGAAAACAAATGAAACCATTTCTCATCCCTCTCCACCCCACCGAATGTGTACATATATATATATATATATATATATTTGCAATTGATTCAAATCCAAAATTTGAAATCATTTTGAAGCTTCCACGTTTCATGTGCATTAAAGGAGTAAAAGAAGCATTTAAATTGAATATGCAAGGTGGTATCCACCAAAAGAAGGAACCAATCAAAACAAAGCAAGTATATATATATATGTTTGTTTCTAATTGGTGGAGAGTTTTGTTTTTATCCAAAAAACAAAATTATAAAAATATATATATATATTATTATTATTATTACAAATAATAATAATAATAAATATAATTAAATATATATATATATATATATATTTCATTATCCAATAATGAATAATATATATATTATTATTACAATAATAATAAATATATAT
>JAVXUL010000020.1:4179318-4194442 GCA_035590515.1 Trichilia minutiflora
TTTTAACTAATTTAGATGAATTACCGACAGTATCCATAAAAGTTCAGCTAAATTGGATTTGATGAATGGTTTAAGCCTCACATAAAGTTTTGAGAATTCTTGATCTCTCTCAATTCGGAAATCGAGGATTTGAATTGATATTCTTTGGTTGACTCCTCTCAAATTACATTGATTGATATATGGATTGAATTGAAATTAGAATTTGGTTGTTCACCATGTACAAGGATCCCCACTAAGCATCCATGGCTGATGGCTGAATGGCTGAATGGTTAAAGCACCCAACTCATAATTTGCGAATTTATAGATTTAATTCTTATTGGATGCACTCCAGTGAGACCCTTCGATGATAAGGCTATTGAAATATATCAATTCTATCTATCCATTTATACATAACAAATTGGTGTGGTATATATATTTATATGATAATATATGAATAATAAAAATTAGTATTCTTATTAAGACTAGAACTAATAGAGAAGAAAATTGATTTATAAATAGAACCAAAGTAAGCAGCATTTACGAAATTAAATATTCCGTTATTGAAAAAAAAATCAATATACTTGGAATGTCGAATGAGGATCAATTAAAAACATTGGACCGCGTGAACTGTTGTTTTATGTGAAGGTAATAACTATAAATATTCATCAACTACCTCGAAAAGGTAAAAAAATAGATTAATATGAAAAACGATACAGGTTCTGAATTTTTTTTTTCTTTTTTTTAATATATCAAATCCAGGTAAACGTGAAACAGCCGTGACATAAAAATAATAATTTAAATAAAATCTATAATTATATCCTATTTTTATAAAAAAATATATTTCTAATAATTCGAACACGGAATAAATACAAAGATAACTGTCATTTATATGCTGGAACCTCCTAGCTGCACCCTAAACTTCTATTGACTTAAAATTCTTTTTTTGCTTAGTTCAACCTTTTCGAAAGAAAGTGGAAAAACAAAGATCATTTTGACCTTATTCTATTGATCATTTTTTTTTTCCTTCAAAAATGTAAATAAATAAAAATCTTTTAAGAAGACCATGAAATGTTACAGATCTGTCAAGAATTATCACAAATGGAAATCAAATAAACTAAATTCTACCTTACCTTGTTTGTTTTTAATTGACATTTTAAGTTGAGATAGTGATTATTAGTTTATAAAATAAAGAAAAAAAATTCCAACAAAAAAATAAATTATTCACAATTCATGAATCTATCCTAAATTCAAGTGGAAATTAAATTGTAAATAGTAATATAATTTAGATATCTTCTGGATCTATTGTCAATCAAATGCTCATTTTTCTTTTATTGAATTTATATTTTTTTCAACATCAAAATATTTCTATCAAATGGAACTGGGACTGGGAGGAGCTAAAAAAAAAAAAAAAGAAGAAGAAGGGGAAATGTTCAAGAATCAAGTTGGGCTAAACTTGAAGCCTTTGGACCTGTGGCTGTCAGGACCATTACTTTTAACATTCTAGGTTTTGTTGACGCAAACCCAATCCCACATGTGATATAAGTTGATTAACTACTTTTGATAGTACTGTCTTGTATTTAATTTTAGAAGTTAAATTATAAAAAGTATTTAGTAATATTATTATTTTTATAATATTTATTTATTTATTAATATTTGATATTTTAACTTTTTCACACACATGTTTTCAACTTATTTCAAAGTAAAATAAAAAATATTTAGAGAAATACCAAACAACTGCAGATTATTAAGAGAAATAACAAAATTTTCAAATATTGATACTCATTCTATTCTATTAAAGAAAGGTTATCATTATCAGATTTCTTGTGAAGTACGAATTTGGTGGTTTAACCAATTTGGGTTCAGGTTTTATGTGCATCATTCCATTGCCAATCTGTGGAATTTTATCTTCGCCTGCCCATAGACCTTCTTCGCCTTAGGTTTATCATATATGAATTATTGAAGCTTTGTTCATTTTGCATGAGAATTATTGGAGAGCTAGAAAAAAAAATTCAGTTTTGATTCTGTTTTACCTTCAACTCTTTAAATTATTTTTGTTTGTATTATGCAAGTTGAAAATTTTAAGATGTTAATCATGTTATGTTCTCGTGATAGTGGGAGAAATATTGGGATATTTTCGCCATTTTATTAATTTTTGGATTAAAATTTTAAGTTAAATCGTATAATTTGTTCAATAGTAATCTTGGATCCATCTTTGCCATCCGTCATAGCTTTTAGAGATCATTTCTATTCTTTTCAACTTTCAATGGATTTTCCCAATGTCATTTGGTATTTGAAATATTTTTTATGCAGAGTTGCAAGCAATATGTAGGACAGTAAATAATTTATAAATATAGTTTAATTATATTAAAAAAATAATTTAAATTACTTTATACGGGAATAATTTCTGCCTCTTATAAAATATAGGAGGAAAGATTCGTTATTCGTATTCGTTTCCCGTATATAATCTCACCGTGGTCCTCCTTCCTTCCCTGACCATTCAGCAAAACGCAGCTCCTAGATGCCCACACCACCATGTAAAAAAGACAAAAGTTCCGTGGACCCCACTGTATATATTTTTCTTAATTTAAATTAAAGTACACTAACCTTTAAAATTTTAAAACAAACAAAAAAACAAAAAGATTATCATCCACGGTCTTTAAGTTTTTCTATTTTCTGAAACAAGGACATAAAATTTATATTTATGTGAAATAGATCCTGTTACTATTATTCAATTCTTATAATGACTAATGACCAAACATACATCGAATGAGGTATGATATGATTTGCAAAAAGATCTCAGAGACAGATCAGGAACCTCTGTAAAGTAAATAAACAAACTATTCCTTTAAAAGAAAAAAATAAAAAGTTGAGGATCTAGATGATAAAACTCTAAAATAGAACTACAGTCTACAGATTCCCCACCCCTATGAACGGCTAGAATTACAGCTGCGGCTGCTACTGGTTTTACCCTTTCTTCACCTGCTGTCATTTTCTAATTTTGGCTCCCTTTGTTCTTATCTGTCTATTTTTCTTATTCCAAAACAATCTACTTTTTTATTTTTTCTTGTGAGATTGAATGTGAATCAAGTTTAGGGTTTCACCTTGAGGCTTTGCTGAATGAAACAAGTAATGACGCCGGAGGTGATGGCAGCTCCGGTAGATGAAGATGCGATTCAGTACTCATTTGCAGCGGAATACAATGGACCGCCGGTACCGTACAATATTCCGAGGGCTGTTCCGATCAACGTCCAGAGAATTCCGGTTGCATCGGTCGTCAAGCAAGTTTCTCTCTCCGATAAATTGGCGCTTCCGGTTGTCCAGCCAATAATATCGTCCGACAAATTGAATAAAAGCTTCTCCAAAGACCTCAAACCTGCGGCTGTGGAGACTGAAGTGAAATCTGAAACGACTGTTTCGCCGACTTCTGTTATCGACAGAGCCGCAGATAGCGTAAACTGCGTATTGTCCGGTGAGTTAAGTAGTTCAGGAGCACTGGAGTTTTCTAATTATGTTTCTGGCGAATTAGTTGATAGTTCAAAAGGCTTTAATCAAAGTAATGAAAATTTGAATTATAGTAGTTTTGAGAGATCAAGACAGACTTCGGCAAGATTGAGCGAATCCAATTGTGGGAACGAGAGTTTAGACATTACTGATGAGTTGAATCAGCCTGATTGGGAGTCGAACGATTCTGTTTTGAGTATGGATTACCCGTCTTCAAGGGTGTCGTCTCTTAAAACTGGAGATTTTAGTAATAGAAATATTAGCGAGGATGATGGCCTACAATTTAATGGTGATGTCAGAAGATGCCCAGTCGTTACGTTTCGTGATATTGCATCTGATGATGAGGATGATGACAATGATTGTGGTGAAGAGTTCAGTCAGGAGGAACCGAGGATAATACAACGCGCTAAGAAAGAGCCTGAGACAAGAGGGAAGAAAGGGTCCTGTTATAGATGTTTTAAGGGGAATCGGTTCACGGAGAAAGAGGTTTGTCTTGTTTGTGATGCAAAGTATTGTAGTAATTGTGTGCTGAGAGCTATGGGGTCAATGCCTGAAGGAAGAAAGTGTGTTTCATGTATTGGGTACCCTATTGATGAGGCTAAACGAGGGAATTTGGGGAAATGTTCTAGAATACTAAAACGGTTGCTTAATCCGTTGGAGGTTAAGCTAATAATGAAGGCTGAGAAGCTGTGTGAGGTGAATCAGTTGCCACCGGAGTATGTTTGTGTGAATGGGAAATCTTTGTGTCATGAAGAGTTGGTTATATTGCAGAAGTGTCCTACCCCACCAAAAAAGCTAAAACCGGGACACTATTGGTATGATAAAGTATCAGGTCTTTGGGGAAAGGTGAATATGGTATATTTGAGACATTTTATTCATGGTGAATTTAGTTCATTGTTGTACATAATTATGGTTCTGCTGAATTCCACAGGAAGGACAGAAGCCTTCAAAGATAATTAGTCCCAATCTAAATGTTGGGGGTCCAATCAAGCCAAACGCTAGCAATGGAAACACACAAGTTTTCATCAATGGTCGAGAGATTACTAAAGTAGAGCTTAGGATGTTGCAGGTTAAACTTTCTATACTTGCGAAATGCTTTTGTCGAATAGCTGAATTGTGTGGAATGTTAATACCTTCGTCTGTTGAATGTTACAGTTGGCAGGTGTTCAATGTGCTGGCAAACCACACTTTTGGGTAAATGAGGATGGCTCGTATCAAGAAGAGGGACAGAAGAATACTAAAGGATATATTTGGGGCAAAGTACGATTTGTGCCTCAATTTGTTTTTTCACTTGTGTTCCAAATCCATCTTTTTAGAATTTTCTTGGCATTGATTAGGTGTTTATTTACTGTAACATTGCTCCTTAGGCTGGGACGAAGCTAGTTTGTGCAGTCTTAGCGCTACCTATTCCTTCCAAATCTTCAAATCCTGGTGAAATTGAGAGCAGTCAGATTAGCAGATCCGTTCCTGACTATATTGAACGGAGAACACTTCAAAAACTGCTTTTAGTTGGATACAGTGGATCTGGGACAAGTACTATATTTAAGCAGGTACTTCAAAATTGGGAAATCCAGTCTCTGAACTTAATATGCCATTCTGTTTATGTGATGTTTCATACATAATGCCATGTGGTTTAAATTTACTTCTATTAAATAATATGAATAAGGAAAAGAGTTCTGGCTGGGAGTCCCAAAAAATTTGAGCATAATGCTATAATGATCATGTAGAGTTTGTGCTATTGTGATAATCCTATTTCATCTGTGAGCATCTTGGTAAACTCTGTGAGGTGATTTTCATTTCTACTATTGCTTTCATGATGGAGTCTAGATTCCTTGCTATCCACTTTCTAAAAATGGTGAAGAATTATTGGAATTAAATGCTTTGTTGAGTTGACTTAGTGGGTGCACAATCAGAGAAGACAATATAGTTCTATATTAAAATTGGAAAAGATTAAAAAGTTAAACTTTGTTTTCCATTTATCTTATCATAGGTGGACCTCTGAGCCAAATATTTGGTTTGTGTTTCCATTTTCATTGATGTTTTTATATTACCATCACTGTCACATAATATATTATTGCTGCTGACATGTAAAACTTTAATGTTTTTATTAACTTGAGTTTTCAGGCCAAGATTCTGTATAAAGATGTACCGTTCTCAGAGGATGAGCGTGAGAACATTAAATTGAAGATTCAGAGTAATGCTTATGGCTATCTTGGCATACTCCTTGATGGTCGTGAGCGCTTTGAGGAAGAGATTTTGTGCGAAAGGGGGAAGAAACAATCTTCAGGTGAAACTGATCCAGTTGGTAAGAAAGTGCATTGATTCCCTTCTTTTACCCTAATCACTTTAACTTCATGTACTATTAACAACCTATTCTGTTATAATAAGCATGCCATGTCAAGTTATATATATATATGGAAATTAAACATACCTTTCCATGTCTAGCTGGTGTTACTTGACACAGATGCTTCAACAGATTTGAGGTGTTTGTGTCACAGAAATGGCAGATAGGATCCTAACATTTAAATAACTAATTGACTCTCAAGTTACATTTTTCTGATATTTTGACTATGTTAGATTTGGAACTTGTTCTGTGAAAGCAAGGTAATCCCCAATGTATCCACAAATGTTCTAATATATGCCAAATTTACTAAATATACTCGTCAGGCTTGTGAAGTATTTTTCAACTGGGTGAAATTTTCTAAATTACAGCATAACAGGGTCTTCATTCAGCTTGATTGTATAGTTCACACATTGCATATACTCTATAAGTGTCTGAGTTGAATTTCTGGTTAATTATAGGGCGTTCCGATGGTGCTGATGGTCAAACTATCTACACAATTGGTCCAAAGCTTAAAGATTTTTCTGATTGGCTTCTGAAGACTATGGTTTCGGGCAATTTGGAAGCCATTTTTCCAGCTGCTACTCGTGAATATGCACCCTTGGTAGAGGAGCTGTGGAAGGATGCTGCCATTCAGGCTACTTACAATCGGAGGAGTGAACTAGAAATGCTATCTAGTGTTGCTAGTTATTTCTTAGAGAGGGTAAATTCATGCTTGCAATCCAAATGCTCTGCCAAAATTGTTAAATTGTGGAAACTTGTGCTTCTGGATAATAAAGTACTTGAAAGTAATTGTACAAGCCTGAAGGTATTTGAGCTTAGAGTTATGTTAGTCTATTGTGACTCAAAGAGCCTAAGATGAACAATGTCTAACATAAGAAAAGCAATTGGAATTTTGAGAGGCTGTGATCCTCAAAAACCTCTTTTGCCTTTCCACATTTAGTTGTCTGGTTGATTTAGCAAGCAAAATAAGAAATGGTAAGCTAGTGCTAACCTTTGACTTCCAGGCCGAAGTTCTTGCCATGGAAAGCATAGAAATGCCTAGGACCTGGCTGAAGATCTTTGATGACCTGGTTTTAAGACTGTTGAGTGGAACAAAAGGATGCTATTTTCTTTTGGTATTTATTTTAGATTGGAATTAGAAATAAGGAGCAAGAGTGCCTGCAATAATTGATGAGTTCATAACTTTTCCTGGAGTGCCATAGTTATTATAGAGGCCATGCTGAATTATAGAAAAAGGTAGTGCTGAAGCAAAACTAAATTGGATAAGAAGTATCTAAATTCACTTTGTTTATAAATTCTTGAGATAAGTGAATTCCTGTCTGTAAGAGATCTTTCCTTCCCTTTCCACAGTTTTCTTAAAGTTGGGAGTCCCTTTAATTATCCCAGAGAATAATATTGAAACTTAGATGGTGTAGTAAAAAGGAATTAAAATAAAATGCATTTTATTATTCATATTTCGTAAATATATCTGCTTGTAATTGTCAGTAGTTTTCATAATTACAGTATTTAACTTTATTTGTGGGAAATAATGACAGAATTCATTTTGAGAAAGTCTGCTGCAAAAAGTTGACGTTTCTGTTGTGCACATTAGCTTCTAAGATCCATTTGCAGATAATTAAATGGAGAAAAGGTTAATTTTGCTTTAATGCTGCACAAGGGAGTGTTTTATGACAGTAATGAACAAAGAGAAGGCTTGGGGTTAACATAGATTTGCTTCACAGTGAGTGACATTTTTGTAAGGATAGAATGGACTTTATCATTTTTGGCTTAGCTTTTTATGTTGCAGAGGAGTATTGAGATTAGAAAGAAGTAATTAAAGGTTTAAAGGGGCTTTTCTGAGGTTTATACTACAATTGCTTAGCTAGCTGACCTGGGTCAGGGTTAACCAAAGTTTACTTGTTTTGCTATGAAATTTGGACTCTGCTTACTTTGGCTGATGAAAGAGGATGTTGAGATGTCAACTTGTCAAGTTGGAATGAGTTAGAAGGTAGATTTGGCAGCCTTTCTGCCAAGTTCTTGAGCAATGTTAACCAGCATCATTGTTGCATGCTAGTGTCAAATTGTCATGTCATAGACACTTGCATTTCATGTCACGGTCTTCCCGACCTATCTTCTTAGATAATAATTATGACTCACTATTTTTAATGTTTTCTAATATTACCTTTCACTTGACAGGTTGTTGATATATTGAGAACAGACTATGAACCTTCATATTTGGATATTCTGTATGCTGAGGGTGTGACTTCATCTAATGGGCTTGCTTGTGTGGATTTCTCATTTCCCCACTCGGTTTCTGATGATAATGTTGACATTGCTGATCAGCATGAATCTCTGCTTAGGTGGGTGCCAATCCTTAATATTCTCAAAAAGATAACAAATAGAAAAGGTTGCCTTTGTTTAGAGCATATGGATTGCATATTAGGAAGCTAAATGCCTTACTCTTTTAATGGCTGTGCGTTGGGCAGTTATGACAAGACATTTTGCTAATAGAGATTGCAGATCATTGCCCTAGGTGAAAAAAGTAATTAATAAATATGTAAAACCATGTGCAGATTGCTGGACTAGTAAAACCATATATCCTATTTGGTCCTGTTCTTTATTGAATCCGATTTCGTCTTTGAAGCGGAAAATTCAGGATTGGAACCCTAATCAACTGGAAGTTGGATGGGGTACGGTTCAGTAGACTCAGTGGACATATGTACACTGTTCTATATCTAGACAGTTGCCTAGGTGTAATACTTCTAGAAAAGGCAGATATTGGGTGAGTGGTTCAGGCTCCAGAGGAATTCTATAATCTTCCAGAGATGGTAAAAATTAAAAATTTTGTGCACCTTTGAAAACTCAGTGACTTGCACGTGTGAATAAATTAAAGAACCACCTACCTTTTGTATCGACCGTTCTTTAGCCTAAATTATGTACAGTCTTTCATTTGGCCAGTAGCTGTCAATTTCCAAAACACATTGAACTAGTAGTTTTCATAATATGGAATTTTCTTTACTCATATCTTATGGATGTTTTGTTTCATTAAATTTTGAGGGCCATTTTTTCCCCTTTTTTTCTTTTCAGGAAAGAAAAACTCTCAAAACATTTTTCTTTCTTGGGTTGTTTTCAGGTACCAACTAATTAGAGTACAGGCAAGGGGTCTTGGGGAACACTGCAAGTGGCTAGAGATGTTTGAAGACGTTGGAGTTGTCATTTTCTGTGTTGCCTTGAGTGACTATGATCAATTTTCTCTTGATGGGAATGGGTCTCTCACTAACAAGATGATACTGAGCAGGAAATTCTTTGAAAGCATTGTAACTCACCCAACCTTTGATCGGACGGAATTCCTTTTGATACTAAACAAATTTGATTTGTTTGAGGAAAAAATAGAACGGATACCATTGAATCAGTGTAACTGGTTTGATGATTTTCATCCAGTGATCAGCCGTCATCACACTAGTGGCAACAAAAATAGCAATAACATCAACACTAGCCCCTCACTGGGTCAGATGGCATCCCATTACGTTGCTGTCAAGTTCAAGAGGCTTTATTCATCTCTCACTGGGCGGAAATTATATGTTTCCCTAGTGAAGGGAATCGATCCTATTAGTGTTGATGCTGCTCTTAAATATGCTAGGGAGATTCTGAAGTGGGATGAAGACAAAATCAACTTTAGCCCTAGCGAGTACTCAATGTACAGCACTGAGGCTAGCTCCTTCTCTCATTGATTTTAATCAGAAAAGCCTTGTAAATGGGTTCTATATTGCTGAGTGTACATATTCAATAGCATGTAAATGAACAAAGAGATCTTCTCTTCATTGACCCGAACTGTAAGATTACTGAGACCGGTGTAGGTATTATTTCAGATGTCATGTTGCTATAGTGGAATTCGAGTGCTAGGATGCAGGAGTGGAACATTGCATCTTGATTTACATTGAACCTATTATCTTTTCCCTTCTATCGTGCTTGTGTTGGTCTGCTACTGATTGGATATATTCATTTGTAATAGAAAACATGTGATCTAGTTAAAGGTAGGATGTATCCTGCCTCGCATGGACTTCTTTAAAATATTCAGTTGTGTAGATTGAAATTCTTTGGATGGAAGAATTCAGGTTCTTGACCAACAGCTTTTTTAGTATCTTCGTTCAGCAGTCAGTAGAACTATGCAGCAATACTGGATGGTAGATGAACTGTTCTTAGACGAAGTTATGGTGTAATATAACAAGCGGCTATGATTTTACCTTACAGTTGCCTAAATGGTTTAGGGGACGGGAAATTCTCGGAGCCATAAATCTGTTGGATGTTTACGTTTCCCTTTCTGCAAAGGGAGAGGCAGGGAGGAATGAGACACAGAACAAGACAAAATTTCTTTTCATTTTGGTTTTACATTTTTCTTAAAGAATTGAAATTCTTCAGTTGTACACTAGTAAAAGAATGGATAATGGCAGTGGCTTAAATGCTTGCTGATAACTTGTAAACATAGATTGTTGGCTTCTGAATTAAGATGCTAATGGCCAAAATATAAAAAAATTATCGAGGAAAGACAAAAGCCCAAAATGATTCCCCAAAATTTCCTGCGGTTCTTAGGAGAGCAAACTAAAGTTCAATACCCTAATAATATCAGTCATCAACAGAACTGTAACGATCCTGCTCCCGTGTACTCAGCAGTATATTTTTCATAGCCCAATCTGACCTAACATTTGTTCATTCAACAAGAGTAAGTCTTCCTGGGCACGTCGCTTGCTATCCTCAGATCAATTTAAACCACCCGCTGAGAACCATGCTCGAGGCATCAGCAGCTCCAACCATCTTCCCCCACTTTCTACTCAATCGAATAGCCTAACGAACATAGCAGCCCTACAGCACAGTGATTATATCAGACCATGTTTGAGCTCGTCATTCAAATTGGAAACACAAATGTCGCGAGGGATTGTCTACTTTCCTCCAGCAGAATAACTTGAAAATACAGTACACGCACATCAACATTTGTAGAAACAACTTTCTAAGAATTTTCATTTTCACCCTCAACATGCCCATTAGAATATGTGTAGTGCCAGAACCTTCTCTCAGGCAGAGAAGTATACTAAACTAGAATATCACCAGAGAAAAGAAAAAGGAAAAAAAGTGGGTGAGGTGAGATCAGCACTATAAAATGAGTGCACCATAATTACGGTCAACAGAGTAAGACTTTTATTGCTACTTACTTGCCCCCTTCTGGTTAAACCTTTGTGGAACATCTCAATGCACATGTAGTAATCTTCGCCACTTAAAGACAGCATTGCGATCATTGACAACGTTGGTATCTGGCCCTTGAGATGTAAGCATCCTATTCTGATGGGCCACAACTCTTAGCCTGGTCCAAATCTCAGTAACTAGATTTAAGTTTCATTACAATGTGCATTAATTACAAGATACTTCATATCAAAGGCAGTTATTAGTAATCAATAAAAAACACATTTGGTCCACGGGAAATCGATGCCTTCCTCTTGACTCACTTCTGCAGTTGAAGGTACATGTCCAGACTCAATCCATGTGTATGATTTCAAGCGTATCTTAAACATATAAAGAAAGTAAAACAGTGAGATTTTGAGACAGTTGTTTATTCTCATACACTAATGGGGAATTGCAATCCAACCAACAGATAATGTATTTTCTCAAAGAAATTTAAGGTACAGAGCCCTTGTAAACAGTGTGCTTATGTTTTCATGTAGGGTTGAGGAGAGGTGGGTGGGTTTGCTGCTGGACTTGATCTAAGAAAGTTTCTAACCAAAATTTGAACAACTAGAGAATTAAAGGGGAAAAGAAAGGCATATTCAACCTTTTACAAGCAATCAGATGGACAATAATTCTTAAACACTGAGGGGAAACTTGCTTATGAGCTATCAATGGATAATAATTCTTCAACACTAATGGGAAATTTGCTTATGAGCTAACAATTGTCCCCCTTTTTTTTTTTTTACTTTCTTTGATAGCATAGCACTTGTCTATTAACTGAGAAACATGCGCCATTACTAATGGTGTGGGGCCATGCATATAAAAATAAGATAAAGGGGTAGGATTATTAGTTCCTTAAGAGAAACCCCCATCCTCAACTCCCCACAACACCGCCCCTATAACAAAACAAAACACAAAAGAGGAAAAAAAACACAGGTAAATCATTTCAAAATTTTAAATAATCAGTCATGTATTAGAAGAGAGTACCAACCAACCTTAGTCATTGTTTGCAGATGAACATGCTTAAGTCCTTGGTATATTCTGAGTATACAACAAAAGTAAAACTGCTGGCAATCTTGAACAGCCATGATGAGTTAGGAAATTACACACATTGAGGGAACAAGCACACATGCTAGGAACATCATTTATTCAGATAGAAGGGCTAATAATTTTCTCAAATCATTTCTTGGCACCAAGGGCAGCAAGAATAGTAACTTAAAAGAAGAAAAAATTCTCTCATTATTCTTCAACAACATATTCAGTGATGCAGTAGGCATGAGACCAATATTATCAAAGCAAACTGTTTGTATCTCGCACCCATACCAAAAATCAGGTTTCTGGACCAAATGAAGAAATTAAGGTCTGGACAGAGTACATGCCAAGAAATGTTATGACATGTGACTTAGCAGAAACTTCACCAAGATTATCTGATAATGCAAAGCTTTGATGAACTGCAGTCTTATCATGAAGAGTGATGGCATCAATATACCACACAAAAGATTGTCAAACCAACTTCAAAATTGCCAGCAACATGAAAATGAAAATTATGATTAATGCACCACACAAAAGATTGTAAAATAAACTTCAAAGTTGTCACCAGCAAGAAAAATTAATTTTATGAGAGTGATACCACTTCATTTTCCTTTTTCTGCTTGTTTTCGGAAGTGAACATTACTGGAAGTGATGGATAGGTGTCATTGCATGCAATTATTTCCGTAATATATGAAGCAATAACAAGTGATTGCAAGGGTTAGCAAATATAATGGATTCACTTCAGTTTGTCCAACCACAAAGCACTAACTCAGGTATGCTTAATATAATGAAAACAAACCAAACATAAAATCCATTTCCAAAAAATGGAGAAAGACTAATGTCATGTCATTCATACCCCATTTGAATACACTTATAAAAAAATATATTAAAATATAAAAGTCATTTCCAAAAAAGAGAAAATAGATCTTAGAAGATTTAACAAGAGAGTCCTTACACCAGGTGCCAAGTAGTAAGCCAAACTTATTTGCTTAGTGATGTTGGCGAGAGATGCAAGAAGCAAGTACTGTGGGAATACAGGCGTCAGAAGTTCAACTCCAATACTCAACTGAACAGAACAGATGTCAAAAACCTAACTCCCCACAAAAGAGAAAACAATAGATTAGTTCTTCCTTGAAGTTCTAATTAGATAATGCTAAGTTGTATGATTCACAACTTATTATTTTTCAGTTCCACAATTACCAAACATTGTGTAGCGCATCACTTCGTTTGGACTTTTGGATAGGAGATCAGTAACACTATTTGACCTGCTGCTCCAGAGGCCTAAGAAATGTTTTTTCTCCAGTGACTTGGATTTCCAGTGTGAAACCTGTTGTCAATTCTCAAACCAATCCCTGCAGGGCCCACGAAGGAGAGGGGCACTTAACAAAAAGGGGGCACACTGTTGTTCGGAGTCAAGATCAATAAGGGCAATCCACTATCAAGGGGGTGAAGGGCGGAAGATTGCCAGCTTACATTGGAACTATATATGGTAGATCCATAGCTAGGGGAAGAGTAAGATTCCGAAGCAGTGGGAATCGCTTTAAAAAGCTTTCATGTGGTAGGATAGTCCGCTAGGAACAGTTGGAGGTACTTCCCCTCCCTTGGATTGTGGAGTACTTTATCCAAACACCAATGCAGTGATGACAACTGCATGAATGCAAATAAATAAACGCATCTTAGAACGTAACAAATAAACTAACATGAAGAGACCATGAGAACAGATTTCAAATGAGAAATAGAAGGCATAAAGCATACCTTCAAATTGGTATCAAATGCAGAAGCTAGGCTAGTGGTGTGGATGCACCTACAAAACCGTCCAAGTCCATCCTTCAAGACCCAATTCAGTGCTGCTGATGCTGGCAATGAACGTGAGTACCCAATGCCAATAGCCTGAAACATTGCCCGACATAAACCTGTACCCACATATAAGGAAGCAGATAATGGAAATTTCGCTCAAAGAACTGGTCATTTATTTAAGGGAATTAATTAAAAATGGCCACGGTTCAAAATCTATAATCAAAAATAGCTAATTTATACAGTAATATCGAATTTTGCGTTTGACTCGAAAAATCGGATGAAATTGCCCTCGATTTAATTTTACTATCTTTATCCTAAATGACCAAACTCAAACGGCTGCATTCTTCCAAAACATCCTGCATTCACACCGACGGCTGCATTCTCACCGACGCCCTGCATTCACCCACCGACGGCCTGCATTCATCCCACACAAGGTCAGTTTTCATATATGTTTGTTATTTTTTGGTTGTGGGTATGTTAGAAAATCCGGAAATCCGAAATTGTAGGAGAAAATTATAGTATAGACGATTTGTAGTGTAATTTGTAGACAATTAATTTGTAATTTACTTGGAATTGGACGATTTTTGGTGGTTTGCTGAAAAATCCGGTGATTTCGAGGGGTTTGCTCGGAAGTATGCCCCGTGATTTGGATTGGTTTGCTCGGAAGTGTGGCTAGCACACTTCCGAGTAAGGGCACTCGGAAGTGTCCTTACTCGGAAGTGTGCTGGGGACACTTCCGAGTAAGAAGAAAAGAGATTTTGTAAAAATTAATAATAATAATATTAATAATAATAATAATAATAATAAAAGTTTTTATTTTGTAAAAATAAAATTTTGTAAAAATTATATTATTATAATATAATAATAATAATAATAATAATAAATATTTTAATAATAATAATAAATTTAAAGTTTATTTATTTTTTTATTTTAATTATAGTCATTAATATTTTTATTGTAATAATAATGATAATAATAGTTCATTTTTTTATTTTGTCATTTAATAATAGTAAGAATCAATATTATTGCTAATAATAATAACAAATTTTTATTTATTTATTTATTTAAATTTGAAATAATAATAAAATAGTAAAATAATAATAGTAAATTAAATAATTGGCACTTCCGAGTAAGCTGTACTCGGAAGTGCCCCTTAATATTAATATTAATTTTAATATTAATAATATTAGTATAATTATTATTATTATTAATTAATACTCTTTTTGAATTGAATAAATTCTAATAATTAATAAAAATAATTTATTATTTAAATTT
>JAVXUL010000020.1:4194542-4209466 GCA_035590515.1 Trichilia minutiflora
TTGGTTTGACGGTTTGCGGTTTGGAATTAATCCAATCCATAACCCAAACCGCTAATAGCGGTTTGTAAAATTTCAATTCAGAGATCAATTCGACATAGATTCAAACCGATCCAAACCAATTCAATTAAACGGTTTGAATTGGTTTGGTGCGGATTGGTTTAAATTTGTCCACCCCTAAATCTGTAATGCCATGTGTGTTATGGCTTAAGAACAAGCTGTAATTGCTGCTAAATACAAGTAGTATATCTTAAATTTTTTATTTTAGTTTCCAAAGCATAATAGAAACTTCATAATTCTCAACGAAACCTAAATCAATATGCCAAGTGGTCGATTTTGAGTCATTAATGAATTTGGTATTTTTTTTCTTCTATTCTTTGCTTTCATAGGGTAGTAGTCATTTGTATCTTCAAGAAATAACACAAATGGAAATCAAATAACCTGAATTCTACCTTCCTTTGACCTTCAACTTCAAATCGTTTAAATTATTTTGTTTTGTCTTGTACAAGATTCTAAGCTCTTATTATCTGGGTTATGTTCTTCTTTGTGATAGTGATCTTGATATTTTGAAGAATTTTTTCGTATCTTCATGAATTAGAGTTTTAAGTTGGCGGATAGTTTGTTGAAGAGTAATCTTGATCCTTTTGTTGCCGTTTTGTCGTCAATTAGAGCTTTCAGAGTTCATTTTTATTCTTTCCAACTTTCAATGGGATTTTGTAATGTCAATTGGTATTTGAAATATTTTTTATACTGAGTTGCAAGCAATTTTTATGGCGAGAAAAAATCATTCTCAATTAATTTTGAGATCAAATCACTTTTAACTCCTATAAAAAATTTAATATGAGCATAGAGTTTTAAAATTTTAATAGTTTTTACTTAAACATCCTGTTTCTGTTCTTTGTAAAAGCTTCATGTAATTAATATCCATGAATTATATACTATTGTAATATTAAAAAACAATAAGTTTTTAAACTTAATGTATTATTATTATATACTAAATTAATTCGTGATCGATCAAGTACATTTTTCAATTTTTATGTTTAAGATTGTTGATATATAAGAAATTTTGGAAACGTTTTCGAATGTTGAACTACAACATTTAGAAGGTGTTTAAACTGAAAATCTGCTAACAAAGAAAAGATAATTAGAGAAATGGCGACTATCTTGCTAAAGTTCTTGGTGTTAAAATTAGATTTTATAATTTTTTTTAAAGAAAAAAAATAAAATATCACCGTGGTAGAATGTAAATTCTTAAGGATGGTTTGACAATGTCCATAAATTTGTGTAAATTTTATATCTTAAATTCGATTTTTATCACAAAATTTTTTTTATTGAAACATAAAAAATTAGATAAAAAAATTTATCTTATATTTAATATTATTGTATATAATTTTTATATATATATTATATGATTTATAAAGATTATCGTATGATTGATAAGATTTTATTTTTAAGTGATATATTAATATAGTATTCGATTGAACATTTCAATAATAATTGATTTTAAGAATTTTTTATATAAAAAAATAATAATAAGATTATAAAAAAAGGAATACTTTGTTTCGTTCAAAATTTTATTAGGTGTTCTGACGCACGTATGAAATTGCTATTTCTCTCTCAAAAAGTGGGTATGTAGAGTTATTGGGTAATGGGTTTGCGAACGCACATGTGTAGGATTGTTACTTGTTTTTTAGTGAATAACTAATCAGGATAATCATAAAATAGGCCGATAGACACGTGTGGAGATTTGTCACTTGTTTCTTCAAGGATGTTCACGCGTAACTGTTCGAAAAATAGGTTGAAGGGCATAAATGTGTAAGATTATTGTTTGTTTTGTAGACAGTCGTCTGGTGTTTCTGAAAATTTTTATGCAACCTTAAGAGTAGTCAAGGACTTGCCCTTCTTACAGTTTTTTACTGTGATCTCAAGTATCACTGTAATTACTAAGAAATGGATCTTGAGATTGGTTTATGATGGTCTTCGATTTGAAGTGATACTGAAGTTATTCAACTTGAGATAACCATGATCCAAGATAAATTATTCTTATATCATATTTAATAATAGATTTTATTTGGATTAAGATCAGGATAATGAATTTTAATTTGTGCGATTAATCTTAATTTTGATATGGGATTAAAATTTAGGTTTGATTTCATGTTTTAATCTCAGGTCTTATTTATTTATTCTTTTTTTTTTTCAAATAATGATAAAATTATAAGAGATAAAAATTTAATAAATAATTTTGCACCATCTATTTGTTTAGATAATAATAAGATTCGATATTAAATACGGTCAAAGATAATAATTTGTTAGTGTCTAAAACCAGAGAAGAAAGTTTCGTATTCGTTCCCCCTTCGATTAAACTACTACCAACAAAATAAAACACGAAAAAGTAGCGTATCGGACAATCTCACCGCGGTCGTTCACTGTCCCTTCAGCTCGAAGATGCCAACAACATCGTGTAAAAAGACAAAAGTTCCATGGGCCCCACGTGGCCCGTTTCCCAAACAACTATATTTTTTTAATTTAAGTTAAAGTACGCTAATCTTAAAATTTGTCAAAAATAAAAATAAAATCATCTACGTTTCTTTAAGTTTTTCACTTTTTCTAAAATAAGAGCATAAAATTTGTATTTATGTCAAATAGATCCTATTTCTACGGAAATGACGAAATTACATCGAATGAGGAATGCTGGAACGATTTGCAAAGAGATCTCAGGAAACAGAAACCTATGTAAAGTAAATAAATAAACCATTCCTTTAAACAAAAAATAAAAAAGTTGGGATCTAGGTGATAAAATTCAAAATAGAACTGCACAACGGATTCCCCCACTCCCATGAGCAGCTACAACTACACATTCAGCTGCTACTGGCTTTTACCTTTCTTCGCCTGCTGTCATTTTCCAATTTTGGTTCCCTTTGTTTCCCATCTATCCATATTTCTTATTCCAAAACAATCTACTTTTTATTTTTTCTTGCAGGATTGAATATGAATGAAGTTTAGGGTTTCCCTTGGCGCTTTGCTGAATGAAACAAGTAATGACGCCGGAGGTGATGGCAGCTCCGGTAGCTGAAGATGCGAACCCATACTCATTTGCAGCTGAATACAATGGACCGCCGATACCGTACGATATTCCGCTGGCTGTTCCAATCAACGTCCAGAAAATTCCGGTTGCTGCGGTCGTCAAGCAAGTTTCTCTCTCCGATAAATTGGCGCTTCCGGTTGTCCAGCCGATAATATCGGCCAATAATTTGAATAAAAACTTCTCCAAAGAGCTCAAACCTGCCACTGTGGAGACTGAAGTTAAATCTGAAACGACTGTTTCGCCGACCTCCGTTATCGACAGAGCCGCAGATAGCGTAAACTGCGTATTGTCCGGTGAATTAAGTAGCTCAGGAGCGTTGGAGTTTTCTAATTATGTGTCTGGCGAATCAGTTGATATTTCAAACGGCTTTAATCAAAGTAATGAAAATTTGAACTCTCATGGTTTTGAGAGATCAAGACAGAGTTTGGGAAGATTGAGAGAATCCAACGGTGGGAACGAGAGTTTAGACATTACTGATGAGTTGAATCAGCCTGATTGGGGGTCGAACGAGTCTGTTTTGAGTATGGATTACCCGTCCTCACGGGTTTCGTCTCTTAAACCTGGAGATTTTAGTTATAGAAATGTTAGCGAGGATGATGCCCTACAATTTAATGGTGATGTCAGAAGAGGACCAGTCGTGACGTTTCGTGATATTGCATCTGATGATGAGGATGATGACAATGATTTTGGTGAAGAGTTCAGTCAAGAGGAACCGAGGACAATTCAACGAGTTAAGAAAGAGCCTGGGACAAGAGGGAAGAAAGGGTCCTGTTATAGGTGTTTTAAGGGGAACCGGTTTACCGAGAAAGAGTTTTGTATCGTTTGTGACGCAAAGTATTGTAGTAATTGTGTGCTGAGAGCTATGGGGTCAATGCCCGAAGGAAGGAAGTGCGTTTCGTGTATTGGGTACCCTATTGACGAGGCTAAACGAGGGAATTTGGGGAAATGTTCTAGAATGCTAAAGCGGTTGCTTGATCCATTGGAGGTTAAGCAAATAATGAAGGCTGAGAAGTTGTGCGAGGTGAATCAGTTACCACCGGAGTATGTTTGCGTGAATGGGAAAAATCTGTGTCATGAGGAGTTGGTTATATTGCAGAGATGTCCTAACCCGCCGAAAAAGCTAAGACCTGGACATTATTGGTATGATAAAGTATCAGGTCTTTGGGGAAAGGTGAATATGGTATATTTGAGACATTTTATTCATGGTGATTAGTTCATTGTTATAGATAATGATGGTTCTGCTGAATTCCACAGGAAGGACAGAAGCCTTCGAAGATAATTAGTCCCCATCTGAATGTTGGGGGTCCAATCAAGGCAAATGCTAGCAATGGAAACGCACAAGTTTTCATCAATGGTCGAGAGATTACTAAAGTAGAGTTTAGGATGTTGCAGGTTAAAGTTTCTATACTCGTGAAATTCTTTTGTAGAATATCTGAACTGTATGGAATGTTAATACGTTTTTCTGTTTAACATTACAGTTGGCAGGTGTTCAATGTGCCGGCAATCCACACTTTTGGGTAGATGAAGATGGTTCGTATCAAGAAGAGGGGCAGAAGAATACTAAAGGATGTATTTGGGGCAAAGTATGATTTGTGTCTCAATTTGTTTCTTCACTTGTATTTCAACTTCATCTTTTAGAGCTTTCTTGGCATTGATTTGGTGTTTACTTACTGTAATATTACTTCTTAGGCTGGGACGAAGCTAGTTTGTGCAGTCTTAGCACTACCTGTACCTTCCAAATCTTCAAATCCTGGTGAACTAGTGAGCAGTCAGATTAGCAGATCTGTTCCTGACTATATTGAACGGAGAACACTTCAAAAACTGCTTTTAGTTGGATACAGAGGATCTGGGACGAGTACTATATTTAAGCAGGTACTTCAAAATGGGGAATCCGGTCACTAAACTTCCTTTTATTAAATAATGTCAATGGGGAGAAGATTTCTGGGTAGAAGTCCCAAAAAATTTGAGCATAATGTTATAAGGATTTTGTAGGGTTTGTGGTACTGTGATAATCCTTTTTCATCCATGAGCATCTTAGTAAACTTTATGAGGTGACTTATCTATCCACTATTGCTTTCATGGTGGGGACTAGATTCTTCTCTATCCATTTTCTAAGAACTAGTTTTGAATATCTCAATGCAAAATGATGAAGAATGATTGGTGTTGACTTAGTGGGTTCTATAAGCAAATTAAAAAAGATTAAAAAGTTAAACTTCATTTTGCATTTATCTTATCATAGGTGGACATATGAGCCAAAATATTTGATTTGTGTTTTCCACTTTCATTGGTGCTTATATATGACTGTTACTGTCACATAATATATTATTGCTGCTGAAACATAAAACTTTAATGTATTTATTATCTTGAGCTTTCAGGCCAAGATTCTGTATAAAGATGTACCATTCTCAGAGTATGAGCGTGAGAATATTAAGTTGAAGATTCAGAGCAATGCTTATGGCTATCTTGGCATACTCCTTGAAGGTCGTGAACGCTTTGAGGAAGAGATTTTGTGTGAAAGGGGGAAGAAACAATCTTTAGATGGAACTGACCCAATTGGTAAGAAAGTGCATTGATTCTCTTCTTTTACCCTAATCTCTTTAATTTCATGTATTATAAACAACCTATTCTGCTCTAATAAGCATGCCATGTCAAGTTACATATATATGCACATTACACATACCTTTCCACTCTTAGAGCTTCAACAGATTTGAGGTATTTGTGTCTCATAGCAGATAGGATCCTATCATCTAAATAACTAATTGACTCTCAAGTTACATTTTCTGATATTTTGACTACATTTGATTTTGAACTTGTTCTGTGAAAGCCAGGTAATCCCCAAGGTATCCACAAGTGTTTTAATTTATGCCAAAATTTACTAAATATACAAATTAGGCTTGAGAATTATTTTTCAATTGGCAGAATTTCCTAAATTGTGACATGACGGGGGCTTCATTCAACTTAATTGTGTAGTTCATGCATTGCATATACTTTCAAAGTGTCTGAGTTGAGTTTCTGGTCAATTATAGGGAGTTTTGATGGTGCTGATGCTAAAACCATCTACACAATTGGTCCAAGGCTTAAAGCTTTTTCTGATTGGCTTCTGAAGACTATGGGTTTGGGCAATTTGGAAGGCATTTTTCCAGCTGCAACTCGTGAAAATGCACCCTTGGTTGAGGAGCTGTGGAAGGATGCTGCCATTCAGGCTACTTACAGTCGGAGGAGTGAACTAGAAATGCTATCTAGTGTTGCTAATTATTTCCTAGAGAGGGTAAAATCATACTTGCAATCCAACTGCTCTGCTAAAATTATAAAATTGTGGGGACTTGTGCTTGTGGATAATAAAGTACTTAAAAGTAATTGTACAAGCCTGAAGGTGTTCGATCTTAGAGTTATATTAGTCTATTGTGACCCAAAGTGCCTAAGATGGAAAAATGTCTAACATAAGAGAAACAATTGGGATTTTGAGATGCTGTAATCCTCAAAAAACTCATTTGCCTTGCTTTCTACATTTAGTTGTCTGGTTAATTTAGCAAGCAAAATAAGACATGGTAATCTGAGCATTGAAATGGAGGCATTAGCATGCTGACCTTGGACTTCCTGACCAAAGTTCTTGCTGTAGAAAGCAGAGAAATGCCTGGGATCTGACTGAAGATCTTTGATGACCTAGTTTTAAGACTGTTGAGCAGAAAAAGGATGCTATTTTCTTTTGGTATTTATTTTAGATTGGAAATAAGAAATAAGAAATAAGAAATAAGAGCAAGCACACCTGCAATAATTGACGAGTTCATAACTTTTCCTAGAATGCCTGATTATTATAGAGGCCATCCTGAATGATAGCAAAAGTTAGTGCTGAAGCAAACTGAATTGGATAAGAAGTATCTGAATTCACTTTGTTTGTGAGCTCTTAAGATAAATGAATTTCTGCCTGTAGAGAAGACCTTTACTTCCCTTTCCAAATTTTTCTCAAAGTTTGGAGTCCCTTTATTACGCCAGAGAATATTATTGAAACTTAGATGATGTAGTAAAAAGCGTTTAAAATTGAATGCATTTTATTTTCCATATTTCGTAATTATATCTGCTTGTAAACGTGAGTAGTTTCCATTATAACAGTATTGAACTTGGTTTGTGTGAAATAATGACAGAATTCATTTTGCGAAAGTCTGCTGCAATTAGTTGATGTTTCTGTTGTGCACATGAGATTCTAGGATCCATTTGCGGATAATTAAATGTACAAGAGGTTAATTTCACTTTATTGCTGCACAAGGGGATGCTTTATGACTGTAATGAACAGAGAGAAGGCTTGGGATGAGCGTAGATTTGCTTCATAGTGAGGGATATTTTCATAAGGATAGAATGGACTTTATCATTTTTGGTTAGGTTTTTACGTTGCAGAGGAGTATTGAATTAGAAAGAAGTAATTAAAGGTTTAAAGGGGCTTTTCTGCGGTTTATACTGCAAATGCTTAGCTAGCTGACCTTGGCTACTTGTTTAGCTATAAAAGCTTGACTCAATTTGTTTTGTCTGATGAAAGAGCATGTTGAGAAGTCAATTTGTCAATTTGGAATGACTTAGAAGATAGATTTAGCAGCCTTCCTGCCAAATTCTCGATCAATGTTAACTAGCAACATGGTTGCATGCTAGTGTTGAACTGTCATGTCACAGACACTTGCATTTCATGTTACTGTCTTCCCGATCTATCTTCTTGAATAATAATTAAGAATCATCATTTTCAGTGTTTTCTAATATTATCTTTTACTTGACAGGTTGTTGATATATTGAGAACAGACTATGAGCCTTCAGATTTGGATATTCTGTATGCTGAGGGTGTGACTTCATCTAATGGGCTTGCTTGTGTGGATTTCTCATTTCCCCAGTCGGCTTCTGATTATAATACTGACATTGCTGATCAGCATGACTCTCTGCTTAGGTGGGTGCCAATCCTTAATATTCTCAAAAAGATTACAAATTGAAAAGGGTGAGATAAATGCCTCACACTGTTAGTGGCCCTGCATTGGGCAGTTATGACTAGACTTGTTGCTAATATATGTGTGCAGGTCATTGCCCTATGTAAAAATAAATAAATAAATAAATATGTAAAACTATGTACAGATCACTGGACTAGTAAAACCATATATCCTATATGATCCGGCTTCTTTATTGAATCTGATTTCATCTTTGAAGGGGAAAATTCAGGATTGGAACCCTAATCAACTGGAAGTTGGATGGGTTATGATTCAGTGGACTCAGTAGACAAATGTACAATTTTCTATATCTGGACAAAGTTGCCTAGGTGTAATACTTCTAGAAAAGGAAGATATTTTGTGAGGTTCAGGCTCCAGTGGAATCTTATAATCATCCGGAGATTGTATTAAAAAAATAAGTTTGTACACATTTGAAAACTCAGTGAAGGAATCCTATAATCATCTAGAGATTGTATAAATAAAAAAAGTTTGTACACGTTTGAAAACTCAGTGACTTGCACATGTTAATAAATTAAAGAACCACCTTCCTTTTGTATCGACCATCCTTTAGCCTAAATCCTCTGCAATCTTTTTTATTTGGCCAGTAGCCGCCAGTTTCCGACACACATTCAACTAGTAGTTTTCATAATATGCAATCTTCCTTATTCATCTCTTATGGGTGTTTGTTTCATTAAATTTTCAGGGCCATTTTTTCCTTTTCTTTTTTCAAAAAGAAAAATTCTCAAGCATCTTCTTTCTTGACTTGTTTATCAGGTACCAACTAATTAGAGTACAGGCAGGAGGTCTTGGGGAAAACTGCAAATGGCTAGAGATGTTTGAAGATGTCGGAGTTGTCATTTTCTGTGTTGCTTTGAGTGACTATGATCAATTTTCTCTCGATGGGAGTGGGTCTCTTACTAACAAGATGATGCTGAGCAGGAAATTATTTGAAAGCATTGTTACTCACCCAACCTTTGATCAGATGGAATTCCTTTTGATACTAAACAAATTTGATTTGTTTGAGGAAAAAATGGAACGGATACCATTGAATCAGTGTAACTGGTTTGATGATTTTCGTCCAGTGATTAGCCATCATCACATCAACGGCTACAGAAATAGCAATAACATCAATAATACCCCCTCGCTGGGTCAGCTGGCTTCCCATTACGTTGCTGTCAAGTTCAAGAGGCTTTATTCATCTCTCACTGGGCGGAAATTATATGTTTCTCTGGTGAAGGGAATGGAGCCAGTTAGTGTTGATGCTGCTCTTAAATATGCTAGGGAGATTCTGAAGTGGGATGAAGAAAAAACCAACTTTAGCCTTGGTGAGTACTCAATGTACAGCACCGAGGCCAGCTCCTTCTCTCATTGATGTTAATCAGAAAAGCCTTGTAAATGGGTCCTATATTGCCGAGTGTACATATGCAATAGCATGTAAATGAACAAAGAGATCTTGTCTTCATTGAACCCCGTAAGATTACTGAGATAAGTTCGGTATTATTTCAAATGTTGTGTTGCTATAGTGCAATTCGAGTGTTAGGATACTGGAATGGAACATTACATCATGATTTACCTTGAACCTGTTACCTTGTCCCTTGTATCGTGCTTGTGTAGGTCTGCTGTTGATTTGGTACATTCATTTGTAACAGAACTCGTGATCTAGTTAAAGATAGTTTACATCCTCCCCAACATGATATTCTCTAAAATATTCAGTTGTGTAGATTGAAATTCCTTGGATGGAAGAATTCAGGTTTTCAAATTTCAGGTTCTTGACAGATGACAGATTTTTTAGTATCTTCCTTAAGTAGTCAGTAGAACTATGCAGCAATACTGGATAGCAGGTATGATTTCACTCCTTGCAGTTGCCTAAAAGGTACAGGAGGTAGGAAATTCTCAAAGCAATAAAATCCTTTGGATGTTTACATTTCTCTTTATGCAGAGGGCGACGAAGAGAGGAATGAGATAGAGAGAACAAAAGGACCGAAATTCTTTTCATTTTCGTTTCACATTTTTCTTAAGAACTGAAATTTGAACTTCAGTTGCATCCTAGTAAAAGAATGGGTAATGGCAGGGACTTGTATACACGTGATTTACCGATAACTTGTAAACATAGGTAGTTGGCTTCTGAACTAAGATGATCACAATGGCCAAAAATAAAAAAAATTTATCAAGGAAAGACAGCCCAAAATCATCCCCCAAAATTCCTGTGGTCGGAAGGAGAACAAACCAAAAGTTCAAGACCGCACCCGAATAATATCAGTCATCAACAAAACTGTAACGAGCCTGCTCTTGTGTAGTCAACAGTATATTTTTCATAGCCCAGTCTGACCCTAACATTTGTTCGTTCAACAAGGGCAAGTCTTCTTGGGCACGTCGCTCGCTATCCTCCATCAATTTAAACCACTCACTGAGAACCATGTTTGAGGCATTATCAGCTCCTACCATCTTCACCCACGTTCTACTCAATCGAAGAGCCTTGCGAACATAGCAGGCCTACAACAGTGATTATATCAAACCAAGTTTGAGCTAGTCATTCGAATTGGGAACACAAATATAGTGAGGGATTATCTACTTTCCTCCAGAATAATTTCTACAACACTTTGAAAATATAATGGTACATGCACAGCAACGTTTGTAGGAATAACTTTCTAAGAAATTTCAATTTTACCTGCAACATGCCCAGTATAATATCTGTAGTGCTTGCCCCTTCTCTCAGGTAGATAAGTATACCAAGCTAGAATATCACAAGAGAAAAGAAAGACAAAAAAAAAGGGTGAGGGGAGATCAGCACTATAAATGAGTGCTCCATAAGTGTGTTCAAGAGAATAGGATTTTTATTGCCAGACTCACTTGCCCACTTCTGGTTAAACGTTTGTGGAACATCTCAATGCATACGAAGTAGTAATCTTCGCCACTTAAAGATTGCATTGCCGTCATTGACAACGAGGCTATCTGGCCCTTGGTATTTAAGCATCCTATTCTGATCGGCCACAACTCTTTGCCTGATCCAAATACCAGTGATTAAATTTAAGTCTCATTACAATGTGCATTAATTCCAAGATACTTCATATCAAAGGCAGTCATTAGTAATCATTAAAAACACCTTTGATCCAAGGGAAATTGATGCTTTCCTCTTCACTCACTTCTGCAGGTGAAGGCACATGTCCAGACTCAATCCATGTGTCGAGTATGATTTCAAGCCTATCCTAAATGTACAAAAAAGGTAAAACAGTGAGATGTTGAGACATTTATTCTCATTCACTAATGGGGAATAGCAATCCAGCAAACAGATCGTGTATTTGCTCAAAGAAATTTCCCAGTGAAAGGTTCAAAGCCCTTGTAAACGGTGTATTTATGTTTTTAAGCAGGTTTGCTGCCGGACTTGATCTAAGAAAGTTTCCAACCAAAATTTGAACTAGAGAATTAAGGGGAGAAGAAAGGCATATTATACCTTTTACAAGCAATCAAATGGACAATTAATTCTTAAACAATAATGGGAAATTTGCTTATGAACTATCAATTCTCTTTTTTTCCTTTTTTTGACAGCATAGCATTTGTATATTAACAGAGAAACATGTGCCATTACTAATGGGTGGGGCCACGCATATGAAAACAATCCGGATTATTAGTTCCATTAGAGAACCATCCCACCCATCCACTCCCCACAACACCACCCCTAAAACAAAACAAAACAAAAAAATGCGGGCAAATCAGTTAAAAATTTTAAATAATCAGACATATTTTAGAAGAGAGTGAAAAACCAACCTTAGTCAGTGTTTGTAGATGAACATGCTTAAGTCCTTGGTATATTCCAAGTAGGTCAATTGCTGAGAAAATGGGGTATACAATAAAAGGTAAACCTGCTTGCAATCTTGTACGGCAATGATAAGTTAGGAAATTACACACATTAAGAGAACAAGGTCACATGCCAGGAACAAAATTTATTGAGAAAGAAGGGCTACTAATTTTGTAAATTCATTTGACGGCACTCAGGACAGCAAGAATAGTAACTTAAAAGAAGAAAAAACCTCTCATTGTTCTTCAACAACATATTCAGAGATGCAGCAAGCATGAGACCAATATTATCAAAGCACACCGTTTGTATCTGGCACCCATACCAAAAATCAGGTTTCTGGACCAAATGAAGAAATTAAGGTCTGGACAGAGTACGTACTAAGAAAAGTTATGACCTGTGACTTAGCAGAAACTTCACCAAGATTATCTGCTAATGCAAAGCTTCGATGAACTGCAGTCTGATCATGAAGAATGATGATATCAATAACCACACAAAATTGTAAAACCAACTTCAAAATTGCTGGCACCATGAAAAATGAATTGTATGATGAACGACCACTCATATGATTGTAAAATCAACTTCAAAATTGTCAGCAACAAGAAAAATGAATTTTATGACAGAGTGGTACTGCTCCATTTTTCCTTTTCCTTCTTTTTGGGAGTGAACATTGCTGGGAGTGATGGATAGGTGTTATTTCACGTAATTATTTCCTTAAGATATAAAGCAATAACAAGCAATTGCAGGGTTAGCAAATATAATGGATTCACTTCAGTTTGTCCAACCATGAAGCTCTAACTTAGGTATGCTTAATATAATGAAAACAAACCAAACATAAAATCTATTTTGAAAAAATGCAGAAAGACTAATGTCATGTCATTCATACCCCACTGCAGTGCCCTTGTCAAAAAAAATATTAAACTATAAAAGTTGATTCCAAAAAAGAGAAAATAGATCTTCGAAGATTGTACAAGAGTGAATCCTTACACCAGTTGACAAGTAGCAAGCCAAACTTATTTGCTTAGCAATGTTGGCTAGAGATGCAAGAAGCAAGAAGTACTGTGGAAATACAGGCGTCAGCAGTTCAACTCCAATACTCAAACTGAACAGAACAGATGTCGAAAACCTAACTCTCTGCAAAAGAGAGAACAATAGATTAGTTCTTTATTGAAGTTCTAATTAGCAAATTCTAAGTTGTATGATTCACAACTTATTATTCTGCAGTTACACATTTACCAAACATTGCACTCCACATCACTTCATTTTGGACTTGTGGATAACTTTATCCAAAAACCAAATGCAGTGATGATAACTGCATGAACGCAAATAAATAAACATGAAGAGGCCATGAGAACAGATTTAAAATGAGAAATAGAAGGTATAGAGCAAACCTTCAAATTAGTATCAAATGCAGATGCTAGACTAGCAGTGTAAATGCACCTACAAAACCTTCCAAGTCCATCCTTCAAAACCCAATTCAGTGCGGCTGCTGCTGGGAATGAACGTGAGTATCCAATGCCAATAGCCCGAAACATTGCCTGACATAAACCCGTACTCAATATAAGAAAGCATATAACTGAAATTGCGCTCAAAGAACTCTTCATTTCTTTTAACAGCAAGGCTTGAGTTTTCTTCGATTATCATCCCTATGTAACCATCCTTCTAACTAAACTTCAATATCTCTTTATCTCTCGTACTGTTGATTCTATATCCAAGATGAAACAATTCTCTATAACACTTGCCAATCATAATCACCAAATATTAATCAAACTGTCACAGCATCACTAACAAATCAAATCCACCAAGAATTCTTAATTTTTACCAACTTTATCACCATTGTCACGGCATCACAAATAGATCCCCTTCGAAATAATATTCATTTCACTTTCCTTAGTAAAATATTACAAATAGATAACAGCATTTATACCATTCGCTCAATCCACAAAAAGCAAATCAAACAAAATCATTACCTGAGTAGCAAGAACTTGAAGAGCGGAGCTAAAAACACGGTGCAAGAACTTCCATTTAACATATCCCAAGTAATTCCTATTCACTTGTTTGGGTATAAAAAAATCCCTGACAGTCAAACTACAAATTCTAAATAATGTCCTAAACCCGTCATCGAAATCAAAACAGAACGACGACCCACCATCATCAACACTGACCAATTCCAAGCAATTGCCATCCCAGAAATATCTTGAAACCCGACCAGACCCGCGAACGATCACCGGAAGCTTCGTCGGTGCCACGAGCTCAGGCCCTGTATTGAGTCTTGTCTCTGGTTCTTCCGAAGAGTTGGTGGTGAAAGATAGTGTTTTTTTGGAAGTGACTTTGTTTTTTTCTGAAATGAATAGTGAGGTTTTTGTGTATTTCCATGGAAATGGGAGTCGATGAGAGTTTGAGGTTGGATTTAGGGTGGACTGCATGATAATTGGGGGAATTTCTTGGGTGTTAATTTTCCCGCCAAATTCTCGTGGTTTGGAGAATGGCCGGGTTTAGGGTTTTGGGATGGTGAACAAGGGTACGTATTACGCATGCCGCTTCAGATAGGAAGTCACAGTACAAACGTCAAAACGCAGCGTTTTTTCTGACTCAAGGAGAAACAACTTCCGAACTTCGCGCTTAATGAAATCGTGGAAAGGGAAAAGAACGATGCAAGAAATAACTTCTACTTGCACGATACAATTTATTGACAAACAGACTTAAGCGCTGTTGAAAAAAATATACTTTACAATGCCGTTTCTTTGGATATCGTTGGATGTTATTCGGCACCATTAGATTTAGTTATGATAACCAATGGATATTATTTTAAATAGAACTGTTAAAACGAGTTCAATCCGATGGGTCAATTCATTTAACTTATAAAATAAACGAATTAAGATCAATAATTTTTTGTCTGCAGGTTATATTTATTCATTTAAATATAAAAGGATTTAACCCGTAGATAAAATGATTTAAATTCATTTAATCTGTGGGTTATATTAATTAAATAATTTTTTTTTAAAAATTATATATTTATTATATATTTATAATAATAATATTTTAATTTTAAAAAATTAAATTAAAAATATTTATTGTTATATATTTA
>JAVXUL010000020.1:4209566-4225789 GCA_035590515.1 Trichilia minutiflora
CAAGGGCAAGAGAAGGAGAGGGAGAGAACGGGTGGAAGAGAAAAAGGGAAGAAAAAGAGAAGCCAAGCTCAAAATTTTGACCTAGGACCCCTATTTATAGGAAAAGGGTGAAATTACCATTTTGCCCTTAAGTTTTCTAAAGAAGAAAGCTTCTGGAAGAGGGCAAAATTGTCCTTTCGTGCCGATTCGGGCGAACGAATTGAAGATTCGTTCGACCGAATCACCCTTCGGTCGAACGAACGTGCAACCGAAAAACTTCGGGCGACCGAATGTCCTTTCGGTCGAACGAAAAATGGACAGAGAGTCATTTCGAATTCGGGCGAAGGTTCGGGCAAACGGGCTTCAGTCGAAACCTATTCGGGCGAACGAACTCCCAATTCGTTCGACTGAATTCGCCAAAAAATAAACTTTTCTTCTAAAATCCTTTCCGAAAATTAAAAATCACCAACGGTGTCCTAACATACTCTCATAAAAACTCTTTTTAGTCAATCAGAGACCAAGTATTCCCAAGAATAAGCGAATAAACTATCGATATGCATCACGGATGTAAATACATGAACAGACAATAAGATGAAATTATAATTATGTTCCGAAAGTACAATCACAGATGTGATAATTGCCACACCAGAATTACCTTGAAACCCGACCAGACCACGAACCACCACGGGCAGCTCCGTGGTCCCGCGAATTCAGGCCCTGTATTGAGGCTCTCCTCTGGTTCCTCCAAAAAGTTGGCGGTGAAAGATAGTGCATTTTTGGATGTGAATTTTTTTAAATGAATAGCATTTTTTTTGTGTATTTCCATGGAAATAGGAATTGATGAGAATTTGAGGGCGATTTACCGTGGATTGCATGAGAATTGAGGGAATTTCTAGGGTGTTATTTTCCCACCAAATTCTGGTGGCTTTGAGAATGACTGGATTTAGGGTTTTAGAGATGATGGACGGGTGCGCATTACGCATGCCATTTCAGATAGGAAGTCACACTGCAGATGTCCAAACGCGGCGTTATTTGATTCAACGAGTAACAACTCACTGTCTGTGCTTAATGAAATTGTGAAAAGGAAAAGCCCTGCGAGAAATAACTTGTATTTGCACTTCACTCGATTGGCAAACGACCTTCGGCGCTGTTGAAAAAAATCTGGCTTACAATGCATTTTCTTCGGATATTGTTGGATGTTATTTAGCACCATTAGATTTAGTTATCACAGCCAATGGGCATTACTCTACAGTTTGGGTAGCAAAACTACAGAATTTTTGCGTATTAAAAGAAGTTATGATAGCAAGCGGGAAAGCCATTAAATGAAGTACACTTGCATATTATAAAACCATTTGATGACAATAATGTGCTGGTCTATGGTCTGGACCCCCTGGCTATCTCATGGTTAATTCAGACCTTATTTGTCTACAAAGCAGTCATAACTAGGCACTTATTTTCTTTGGTTGCACCCATTTAATGTCCATAAAGCTTGGAATGCGGACACGGGTGAGGAGAACTTCGAGTGGGGTTTGTTTCAAATTTGTCAATCCAGTACTCTCTGTCATATCCACATCTCCACTTGATGATTTACAACTTCAAAACAGGGTAAAAAGCTTGCAAGTGCAGAATGTGCCGCTTGAAGGGCTAGTGAGATCCCGGGCCATGATCTTCTTCCCGAGCCAAATGTGATGAGTTCAAAATTTTGGCCCCTGAAATCCGCGTCCTTGTGGCTAGTTAAAAATCTCTCAGGCTGAAATTTGTGAGTTTCCAACCACACACGTTCATCACATTGAATCTTCCATGCATTCACCATCAAGCGTGTGCCAGAAGGAACGTGATAACCAGTTGTCGGAGGAAAAAACCAAGGCCATTGTTTTGGCCAGTCATTGTCGATCCTGTAGTCACCCCCACTAACATTTGGGATGCGAAGTCGACCTTTACACAGGAAGCAGACCCTGTAAGTGATCCAAGAATCTCGACATCAACGGAAGTCGCCCCACCCTCACTGGAACTAGTCCAAATTGGAAAATATGACATTGATCCTATATAGATTTTAACTAAAAAATAGGAGGGGAGAGAAGCGATTACATATAAATTTTAAGATTACTATAAAATTATAACAGTATATTTAAGGTTTTATGCTGCATAAATCACAGTGTAAGTAATTATTAAACTGACCTAAATTTATAAATAATGATTATACAGTCACTTACTATCTGATACTAACATACGATCCTCTGACAAAGGCCAACTCTTCACCAAACACTATAAATATCTGTACTTTTTCACCGTGAAGGGGGCTAAACATGACAGTTCCTAGTTCATCTATCTCGTGGTAATAGTTATGCACCTCTTCTCATTTCAGTTACGGTTTTATTCCCTTTTCTCTCAAACTCTATGTCTTATTTAAGTATAAGAGTTCATACACTGAGAAGCTAGTATTATTCTTAATTTATTCTCCTGTATATTCAGACAACTAGAAAGAAGCTACCACGGATGTTTTGTCAGCCCGAGGTGAATCCCATCAGGCACCACCACTGTCAAAAAGAGAGAAATTTTGTATGGCATTTGAAATCTTTCGCTCTGAAAATTTAGGCATCAACACCAGTCGAGAGGGTACAATCTTCAGTTGCAGCTCGGAGACCAATGATTGAACTTGCTGGGTATAGGTGAGTGTTTCCTTGACAATTGCTTGGAGATATGCCAAATTTTTAATATCGGATTCATCAACATTTCTATCCTGACCAATTCGGATCTACAGCTCCTCTTGAGCCCTTTTCAACATTTCAGGATTGTTAACCAGCAAAGATGAACCACATTTCAGCGTGAACATGGTGGTGTCACTTCCTGCCAATATTAAATTCTGCAAACAATAGCACATAATCACACATGAAATACTCTTGTCAATGATCGAGGATTAAATATGCAGAAATGGACAAGACTGATGACTGCGCTCGAGAATTTCTTGCCCTACACTTTCTTTTTTTTAAAAGATTGACCTAAGCCTAAACTAAAATGAAATGACACTCTTCGACTTACATCCTGTTAGTTTCTTTGAATGCGATAAAATCCATCTTCCAACTGCTTATGATTGACTGTATAAATCTTTACTGAGGATAGAATTCTTGATTCATAGCGTCATGCTTCTGCTCTAGTAATTAAATTGGTATGGAATTCATATATAACTGTAGCTTCCCTGTTTTCTAACCTGGTTGACGTAGATGTGCCTAATATGTTGCCATCAACAAAACCATGAATCTCTATATCTTTCTTTTCTTCTTCTTTTTTTTTTTTCAGATATTTACATAAAGAAAGAGTATATAATCATTTCATACTAGTCACAAGACTATTAGAGCAACTAAACAATGTATTGAATGAAGTCCTTGCATTCTCCCTCTTGTATATGCACTTGAAATCTTTGATAAGTATAAGAACATCAAAGACATCTTCCCTTGTCCTGAGTGCTTCCGGATGAGTTTAATATCAGTTTAATACTTCCAGGTCAGTTTACCAAACAACTAAACAAGTTACTCCTTGGCTCTCATTTTCAAAAGACGAATATGAAGCCGAGGATTGCACTCTAGAATGACCTGAATGCTGAAAAGAATTCATCAAGAGTATATAAATATTAATTACTTGCCAAGCAAGTAGCCTTATTAATGGTATCGGCATCATCGCCTGAAATCTTGGCGTCTTTCAGGATATTCAGCTTCACATCCATAAAATCTTGTTCTTGCTTTCTCTCCCCAGACAACAATCTCTTCTTTTTAAACTGTTCTAGCCAACCTCCAATGAGAATATCCAATTCTTTGGTTTTTCGCTTCATGGCCTTTTCATATCCATTAAAATCCAACCACCCAAGAAATGGTATTGCATCAGACAACACAAGAACACCAAATAAAAATAAAAGAAAATCTCTCATCACTTTCTAGAATTTCCGTGACTCTCCTTAACAATTAGCATTAGCTCCAGTGTATCTTTGTCCTCCTACCATTCTCAAAGCAATATGGTGAGTCAAATCTCCAAACCAGTGCTTCATATCCACCATATTTCCACAATCTGCACTACCTTTGCTTACCACGTTAAATTAAAATAGCAAAAATGTACATAGCTCAAAATCTGATTTCATATATATAGTAAAGATGATTTTATTTAATATGTCAAATATATAGACCGAAGTGATATCTTTTAAAACATTGATGACCGAAATAAAATTTTTCATATTAAAGAGATTGAATCATTAAAATACCCCCCAACAATTAGCATCAATTTTATAGAAATTACGTTAAATTCTTAAGGGATCAAGCTGATATTGACCAGAAGATTCTAGACAGGAGCAATAATTATCATAATCGTTAGAGATGTTTTCATTTAATACGTCAACTATGCTCATTATTAAAGTGATACGTGCTCGTACATTGATTTAAAAGAAGAAGGAAAGTGTAGATTCGTATATAAAAATATTTAGGAAAAAATATTGAGGTAATATATGGATATTCAATTAATAAGATATACGATAAGAAATTAGATATAATTTTAGGGTGTTTTTGTTTTAGGTATACTCCGTTTCAAGTATTTTGGCTTAGTGATTCCATCTTTTTAGGTATTTTCGATTCAGAGATCCCACTATCTCAGGTGAGAATTAGATATCCGTCAGTAAAATACGTGGCAAGAAGCCAGACGTGAATTTAGAATGTCTCTGTCTTAGGGGCATTTCATCCCAAGTGTCTCCCGACTTAGGGATTTCATTATCCCTAATGATATCCGCCCCAAGCAACCTGCGTTCCAGGAGAATCATTATCGTCTCAGGATTTCAAATGCCTTAGAAGTCAAGAAGACAGAAATGCCTTCTCAGGATTTTCCACCGTCGTCAACAACGCGTCTCAGGCATCCGAAAGTTGGAGTTTTCAGTCATCCGTGACTTAAGAATCAGGATAGCTTCTCAGAAAAATCGCCCCAGGCCAGAATTTCCTCTTTAGCTGGCTCTCAGGCAATCCCTGATCAGGGTATTAATGGACACATGCCCCCTGCCACTCAAAAATGAGAATGATTGATGACAGTTGGCCCATTAAAAGCACCCATCCCATCCTCTGATCATTTTCAAGTGATGGGACGGTGACAGGCCTGCAAAGTCTGCAGATGTGATAGCATCATTAAAGGAAATCGACTTCACACTATCCCATATCATACATCACATCCTTCCTATTCTCCGATGCCAAGTCACGTCACTGTTCAAAGAAGGGGTACTATATAAATCAAACTTCTTCAACGGCAAAAATGTTGGTTGGTTGGTCCTAAAAACACTCGAACCACACTTAAAGATCGAGAGATAGAAAGAGATCCGACAGCTTCATTTTTTACCGGTTTGCCTTCATTATCTCCGTTGGATAATTTTCACAGATTCTTCTCTCGTTTTTGGTCATTTTTGATCCCTTCTTACCGCCTTCACTGGAAACACCTTTTATTTCTCCATCCATTTTTTGACTTAGGCATCGGAGTTTTCTCATTGGGAATCCCTCCCGGTATCACTCCGAAGGTGTTTACTTTCTTTACAAGCTTAGGAGGTGAAGTTTTGCCGAAAATAGCCACCCTTATAGTCATTCTCCAGTGTAACAATCGCCATCCGATAAATAGCCATCTTGCCCTCACACCTCACCAACTGGGTCATTCTACATTGGCCGCGAAGAAGATCCACGGATAATTCTTACACCAACAGTTGGCGTCGTCTATGAAAACAAATAAAAAGCCATTGAAGCACTGTGTGTGGAGGAAGGAAGAGGAATAAGTGTTTTTTGAAATTTTTTCCTTAGAAAAAGTTTGAATTGGCAGAATAAAGACAAGGAGATGAAGATTCCAGCCCCAGCAAAAGTATTGCTTGTGGAGGAGGAAAATTTTTCATAACTAGGGAGGGACCCTGGTCAGGAAATAGACACCTGGATAGATTTTTAGGTAGCAGGGCAGAAGCATTGGAAAAGGAGCTCGTAGAGGTTAGGAGGCAGATGGCCAAGGAGCCTATTTCCCTGAGGGAAGAAAGAACACCACTGGCTCCTGAGGGCCTCAAAGGTTGTGTTCCCCGAAGCGATGGTGTAGAGAAAGTTCGGGAGTCCAGAGACATATATGACCATACACCTGGGCAAAGATTGACACTTAGACAGAAAGGGAAAGCTAAGACAACTGAGAGGTCGGAAGAGTCTCGTGCGCCTCAGGAGATAAACAGCCCGTTCAAGATTTATGAAGGGCGTGGACACAAAAGGAACATCATAAATGAGAATCCCAGAGGGGTAGATCAGTCAGAAGTAGAACATAGCCTGGCCTCTACTGACATGAGATTTTACCTTAATGAGAAGCATGTTTGGGAAAAGGAAGTAGCTGCAGCAGTTAGTAGAAGGGAGATATAGGAGTGCGTGAAGAAGATGCTGTGTGAGATGGGGGCTTACAGCATACCTGCTCAGGGAAGGGACCCAGGAGCGGAGAGGGTCCCTGTCTCAGGGTCTAAGTCCTCCTTTTCAGAGGAGATTTTATCATTGGTTCTCCTCAAAAAATTCAAAATGCCCTAACTGCCTCCCTACTTAGGGAAGACTTACCCGTCTCTGCACGTTGATATGTTTAGGAAAATCATGTTGATTCAGGGTCTGACTAAATTACAAATGTGTCGCCCTTTTCCCCTAACTTTGGAGAGGCCAACAAGATGTTGGTACAAAAATTTGCCACCGTCTAGCATCAATAGTTTCAATCAACTGGTGACCCTATTCGAAAATGAAATCAAAGGAGCCGTAACCACTAATCGTAATCTGAACACCCTCCTGTCGATACGCCAGGGATCAAAAAAAACCCTGAAAAGCTTCATGCACGGGTACCACAAAGAAGTAATGGAGTCGGGGGCATACCATCACCCCTTAGCCCTGGAAGGGTTGAAAAAGGGCCTACGGTTAGAAGGGGCCTGGTACGCTATCCATCGACGTACAATGGATATATATGAAGCAGCCTGGATGGAACTACTAGATGAGATTGAGATTGAGATTGAGATTGAGATTGAGATTGAGGGGGAAGATGATGTTAAAAATAAAGGAAGAATCCCGAGCAATGCCAGCCAAGAGGGAACATCCTCAGAAGGCATGACAGAAGGGAAAAGGGGTTCGATATGGGAATCCCAAGCATGATAGAAGAGATGCAGACAAGCGAGATAGGGGTCAGGGAAGGTTTTTACCTCGACCTCCCAAAGATGACAGGCCCCTAAAACATCATTCTCTGAGAAGCCCTCCTAGGAGGGTGGAACAGTTAGCTACCCAGGGGTTTATCCTAGTGAAGACTCCTCTGTCCGAAATATATGAGTATACAAAGAGTCGAGATCTCTTGGCACCATATCCTCAGGCCATGAAAATAAGGGTGCTCAAAAAGACTAAGGGCGATTCTATGAATTCTACAGGAAAAGTGGTCACACCACTAATCAGTACAAAGATTTATGGGATCAGATTGAGGTACTGATAAAAAACAGTTATCTCATAAATTATATTGATTTTCAGCACCTCCTTCTAGGGTCCGGGCAACATCAAGATGATGAAGATTGCCCTGAGCTGGATTTTGGTATCATGATCATCTCAGGAGGACCCACCTTGACGGGATTATCAAATAATTTTTGTAAGAATTATGCATGCTACTTACTGTCCAGTCATTCATCCAATATCCATGTGATAAATGTGCGGGCGGACAAGAGGCTAAAGATTGCCACTGTACCCATCATGTTCACAGATGAGGACGAAGTGGGATCCATTACCCCCACGATGATACCTTGGTAGTAGCAATGGGATTCACATCAAAGCAGGTCAGCAGAATCCTGATTGATACAGGCAGTTTAGCGAATATAATTTTTAAAGATATGCTGGACTCCCTGGGTATAAAGGACCTGGAGTTGATCCCACCCGATTCTATTTTACACGGATTTGGAGATTTATGCATTACTCCCCTGGGGTCGATACAACTGTCAGTCACTACAGGGGAAAAGACTTATCAAAAGATCATCATGGTATGTTTCCAGGTGATTGACTTGAAAATCCCTTACTCCATCATCCTGGGAAGGCCTTTTCTTAAGAATACCAAGGCCGTGAAAAGTATCCACTACCTGAAATTGAAATTCAGGGTCAAAAAAAGAATTGGCATTATAAGGGGTAACCAAAGAGAAGCGAGTTCGTGTTTTACCACCTCCTCAAAGTAGGCTTATTGCATCCGTAAGAGGTCATTAGAAAATCCCCCTGAACAGGATATCAACCCCTTAATCAGCGTAGTAATTAGATCAGGAGTATCACCCGATAGTCGGGTCAGGGAAAACGAGAAAGCACCTGCCCCTCGGTTGCAACCAGAAAAAGCATTGACTAACGTGATCATAGATGAGCGCCACCCTAAAAGGATCCTCAGGGATGGAACTCAACTAAATCCTGAGCAGAGGCAAGCTGTGATAGAAACCCTGAGGCGGAATACAGATGTGTTTTCCTGGAGTTATGTGGACCTGCCAGGAATTGACAAAGGAGTCATAACCCACCATCTAGCAGTTGGCTCTTCACGCAAGCCAATCTGCTAAAAAAGGAAGGTCTTCAACGCCGAAAGGCAAAGGGTTATCAGGGAAGAAGTAGATAAATTACTCAAGGCTGGTTTCATCCGAGAAGTCAAATATTCGGATTGATTGGCCAATATTGTCCTAGTCAAGAAAGCCAATAGAAAATGAAAGATGTGTGTTGACTTCATCGACTTGAACAAAGCATGCCCAAAGAACAGTTTTTTCCTGCCTCAAATTGATCAATTAGTAAATTCCATGGTGGGGCATGAACTATTAAGCTTCATAGATGTATTCTCAGGGTACAATCAGATACCACTGTATCCTCCAGATCAGGAGAAGACAGCCTTCATCACTGATCAAAGGCTATACTGTTATGAGGTCATGCCTTTTGGTCTAAAGAATGCAGGGTCACTTTCCAAAGATTGGTGAATAAAGTCTTCAAACCACTAATAGGTCAATCTATGAAAGTGTACGTGGATGATATGATCTCAAAATCCATCAGGGTTGCAGACCATCCTCTTCACCTAGAATAGGCTTTTTCGTTACTCAAGGAACATTGGTTGAAATTAAACCCTGAAAAGTGTGCCTTTGAAGTTAGGTCAAAAAATTTTCTAAGCTTTCTGGTCAGTGAAAGAGGCATTGAGGCGAACCCCCGGAAGATACAGGCAATCCTAGACTTGAAGAATCCTAACACGTTGAAGGAGTTATAAAGCTTGACGGGAAAATTGACCGCTCTAAACTTTTTTATTTTTCGGTTCACTGACAAGTGCCACCTCTTCTTTAGGGCTGTTAGAAAAGATAAGGGAATGATATGGGATGAGTAATGTGAAGAATCCTTTAAACAAATTAAGGATTATCTAACTTTCGTCTCACAGCTGGTTAGCCCTTCACCACAGAAAATTCTTTATCTTTATCTGGCTGTCAGTGAACACCCAGTCAGCTCAGTATTGGTGAAAGAAAATTTTTAACAAATTCAGAGGCTTATATACTCAACCAGTAAAGCTTTAATAGATGCTGAGACGAGATACTCAACACCAGAGAAGCTGTCCCTGGCGTTCGTTGTAGTAACTAAAAAATTACGACCCGATTTTTAGGCCTACCCCGTAGTAGTCCTAACTAGCCAACCGCTTCAACAGATTCTCCACCAACCCAACTTATCAAGGAGGCTGGTCAAATGGACAGTAGAACTCAGCAAATTTGACATTGACTTTCAACTTTGCAAGGTTATCAAAAGACAAGCTCTTACGAATTTTGTAGCTGAGCAGACTGCTGCAGAAACACTAGCCATCTCCCAACCCCTCAGTTTACCTGAGCAGATGGAGGTGGATCTCCTTAACCCGAAGAAATTCCTGATCTGGCATCTGTGGATTGACAGGTCAGCCAATCAAAGCAGGGGAGACGTAAGTCTCATACTAATCAGGACAGAGAAAGAGGAGGTCAAGTATATTTTAAGATTTCTTTTTCCTGTAACTAACAATGAAGTAGAATATGAAGCTTTGTTGGTAGGATTAAGAACAACACAAGAGATTGAGATTCGCAAACTCATCGTTAATAGTGATTCATAATTTTTTGTGAATCACTTGAACGGATCATATCAAATCCAAGAAGAAAGCATGAAGACTTATCTTATAAAGGATCGACGTTTGATCAATCAATTCGAGAAGGTGGAGATGCAAAAGATTCCCCGGTCAGAGAACCTCCTGGCCGATGCGTTATCAAAGCTCGCCTCATATCTAACGAAAAATATTCTCGGGATAATTCTTGTGAAAACCCTAAGATGGAAGAGCACCTCTCCACCTGAGAGCACCAGTGTCTTAACCACTCAAGAAGAATCCTCAACATAGATGGACCCTATCCTGAAGTACATCAATAAGGGCATCCTACCACCTGATAAGAATGAAGCTCTCAGAGTTCGAAGAAAGGCTGTCAGATTCACTGTGATAGAGGGCACCCTATACAAAAGGGGAATCAGTATCCTATACCTGAGATCCCTGAGACCGCAGGAAGCAAAAAAGGTATTGAATGAGATGCACCAGAGAATTTATGATAATCACAGCGATAGTAGAAATCTGGTTCACCGAGTGCTCAGGTAGGGTACTACTGGCCAACTATGAGGGAAGATGCCCACCAGCTTATATAGTGATGTCATGCTTGTTAGGTGTATGCATACATCCCCCGGTAACCTCTAGAAAACCTGACCACCTTACTAAGTCCTTGGCATTTTACATAATGGGGTATTGATCTGATAGGGCCCTTTTCACCTGCTAGGGCACAGGCAAAATACTCCATTGTGGCCATTGACTACTTCACCAAATGGGTAGAAGTAGAACTTTTATTCAAGATCACTGAGAAGAATACCCTCGCTTTCATCCGAAAGAACATTCTCTATCGATATAGAATTCCCAACACCCTGATTGCAGACAATGGGAAGCAATTCGATAATAAAAGAATGAAGAAATTCTATAGTGAATGAAATATTGATCTAAGGCTGGCCTCCCCAGCTCATCCAAAAACAAATGGTCAAGTTAAGACAGTCAACAAGACCATCAAAAAACTTTTTAAAAAGAAGCTGGGTGAGAGAAAGGGAGTCTGGGCAGATGAACTCCTCGAAGTCTTATGGGCTTATCGGACCACTGTAAAGGTACCCACGGGTGAGACGCCCTACTTTTTGGCCTACGAATTTGAAGCAGTAATCCCAACCGAAATGAACATCCCAATATTTTGCACTTCTCATTTTAGTGAAGAAGAAAATCAACAAGTCATGCGTCTTGACCTAGACTTAAGACAGAAAGCCAGGTATTGAGCTCTAATCAGGATAACTGCCCACCAATAAAAGGTATTTAGGTCCTACAATCGAAAAGTAAAACCTTGTTCATTCAGGGACGATGATCTCGTACTCAAGAGAATTACCCTCAATACTCGAGTAGCATCGGAAGGATCCTCAAACGCTAATTGAGAAGGACCGTATCAATTGATCAGGGCAATTAGGCTAGAAACCTACCAGTTAGCCTGACCAGACGACTGTATTATGACCAAAGCCTGGCATGCGAAGATGCTGAAAAAATACTACCCCTGAGAGAACTCTTCCTCATGTGAATCCAATTGTAAACTTGTAACACACTTGTAATAATTATTTCTTTATGAATAATAGAAAAGTGTTCAAGTATTTTTAGCATTTCTCATACATATCTTTTGGCCAAAATTCTAAGGTTAAGATTGGCTGAATGCCTTAAAATCCCTTAACACTTAGTAAGAATTTTTAAAAATCCTACCCTACCCAGGTGCCATAAGCCCTTGACCCTGATCAAGCATCCATTGCATCTAAGACCTGGTTAGTGGCAAGACGTGGTAAACCCTAGCCAGGTCCTATCCTTTTAAGGTTAAAGTTGATCGTATGCCCTAAAATCTCTTAACACTTAGTAATATTTATAAAATCCTACCTTACCCAAGTACCGTAAGCCCTTGACCCTGATCAGACATCCATTAAGTCTAAGACGTATTTAGTGGCAAGACGTGATAAACCCTGGCTAGGTCAGGTCCTTATAAGATTAAGGTTGACTGAATGCCCTAAAATCTCCTAACACTTCGTAAAATTTTTAAGTAATGATCCATCCCAGGTGCCATAAGTCCTGGACCATATTAGGCTTTTTTAGGGGACTAAGATCTGATCGAGTGAGGCGTGGTAAACCCTGGTCAAATCCGACTGAAGAAATTGAAGACTTGAAGATATTCGAAGACCCCTGTCAAAGCCCCCCTCTTTTGAAAGGACGCCTGACCCCAAAGGATTCACAATCATTCTTATAAGGTTAGTGAATTCCTTAAATTAGCTTGTTATTAAGTCATAAAAGGCAATGGGAAGCACAAATGACTTGTAAAAATAAGAGATCAAAAGAAAATGTATCTTTTTATTGATTACTGAAATATACATGTGTATGTTTAAGTAAAGATACAAATGCAATGGGATCAGAAAAGTTTACAAAAAAGAATTACAAAAGTGTTGCAAAAATTCTAAGTCCTAGAAAATCTACGTATGCAAGAGAGTCCCTCTCTTTTACTCAGATAATTCCACCACCTGATCTTCAACCCAAGGTGTAAGAGGGACGTCCCCACTTGAGCGGCCTGGGGCAGGGGAAGGGGAAGGGGCATCTTTACTGATTTTCTCCTGAGGAGTGGGGGCCTTTTTCTCTTCATTAGTCAGATCCCCTTCATCAACAGTTTTCATTGTCTCCTAGGCCGGCGTCTCAAGGACCTCTTCAGCGATAGATATCCCTGAAGTATCTGGGATATCCCGGCCCAGTGGATCCAAGAGTTATCGCAGGTCTAGTTGAGGGTACTCTTGAAGGAAAAGGCGATTGGTCAGGTCAATGCCTTTGTCTACCCCTTGATTATATACCGGGCTTCTAGTTGGGAGGGTACCGCCTGTAACTCCTGAGATTGCTCATCAATGCAATGCTACAATATTCTCTTCGTTTCTTTCAAGGCCTTGTGCTCCTCCTGAGCGCCTCTGAGCCTCCCTTCAATTTCTTTGTACTCTATAACAATTCGGGAGTTTTGCTCTTTCAATCACTCATTTTCATCCTTCAAAGCCCGGTAGAGGCCATCCATCTTTTGGCATTGACCTTCTGCTTTTTTTCTGGCCGTTTCAGAATTTTTTATTTTCTTCTCTAGCCCTTGGACCTGGGTCTCAACCTTTGATAATTTCACCTTGAAGGCTCCCTCCTCTTGAGTCCACTGGGATTTCTTCTAGAGAAGATAATCCCTGTGCCTCTCTAGACCAGAGATTTTGGTCGTCAGCTCCTCCCTTTCCTTGGAAGCGCTTTCCCGAGCCAGGGAGATGGCTTCTTGAGCTTTCTTCTCCAATTTTTTCATTGTATCAACAGCCCTTCGTCGGACAGTGATGATATTTTTAAAATTTTTAACGAACATGTCCAGGACAAAGGCACTCTACATCAACAAAACATTGGGCAATTAGTTATACAAAAAAATTACAGAGAAATACTTAGTTTTTTAAAGTAGGGATAACTTACCCTATGAGCATGAAGGCTCATGGAGTCAAGCGCTTCTTTAGGGGACAAATTTTCTATCTCCCTACTCTCCCCAAGGGAAACTGTCTCCCGACCACAATTCATCAATGAGAAGAGATGCCGAAACTCGCTCTCTTCTCTTCAGGAAGGTCTTCTAGTATAAGGGCATCTAGGTCCTCCGCTGTCTCAGTGGTCGGGGGAAAGAGGTATTCAATCTCAAAGAGGGGCGGGTCCTCTTGACCCCGCCTCAGGCCCTCATCTGTCCCAGACTTCTATGTTGTGCCCACCCTGGGGGTTGCTCTAGGGTTTACTGCCCCCCCTCCTATACTCTGTCCTGAGATCTGGGTGGCTGTGGTGCCTTCCTCACTAACTGAAATAGTCTTGGGTACAGGGTCTATAGGGCGAAGAAAAGAGTCGTTTTTCTTCTTCTTCCTCATCTCTTCCCGGCTATCCTCTAAGGGTTTTTTTTCCTTATCCTTTAACTGGGACGAATCAACTTTGGAGGGGTGCTTCTCCGATTCGTCCCTCGGTATCTCCTTGAAGGAGATTCCCTTTTGTTTGGGGGAGTTCCCTTTTTTTGTCCCCTTCTCAGGGGTCTTCTTCTTCAGATCCCCCTTTATGGGCCCCTTGCCCTTATCCAAAGGGGCCTTCTGTTTGGCATCAATCAGCTTCACCCCCTTTGGTCCCTGTTTCGAAAGCAGCCCCTTTAACACATGGAATGCTTTCTATTTCCTGTCAGCTATAGTACTCCATGTACTTGTAGCTGTAATAGGAAAAAACAATCAGAAAATTCAGTAAGAAGAAAGATCCACCTGATTACAGGCATCAATACAATAAAATAAAGAGATTTTTTATCTTTGTTCATGTGAGTCCTGATTTTTATCAGCTCACTCCCGGTTGTCGCCTTAGAGACCAGGCCAAACTTCACCTGAGCATCTGCATTTAGGAGAGCTCTGACATCCCCCGAAACCAGGAATTCCATCTTGTTAGCTATGTTAATCAGGATCCTTGGCTGCTCCCTGCTAATTTTTGCATATAGAGAGGTCAGTCAGAGTTTTTCAATAAGTAAAGTTATTAAAAATCCTTAATTGTTAGTTTATTATACCTTACTCCTAGAAAGTCATGGGAATGGCATTCTGAAGAGATCCCGTCCAATTACAGTTGATCACAAACCAGCGGTCCATCTAGTCCTTGTTGCAGGAAGGACTCCCCTTCAGATTTGGTTGGTGCCCTAGGCAGATATGCAAATAGTATCACCCCGGATACTGATTGGTATTATTTTTTAGGGTATAAAAGTATAGCACCTCATCCGAGGTGGGGGCAGGAGACTTGGCCTTAGCCTTCAGTACAAAAAGGTCCCTCAAGACCCTCCAGCCGTTCAAAGTCAGTTTATAGGGGAAGATCCTGAACACCTCGAACATCCGGGCGAAGTAGCTCTATAGGGGGAATCTGATCCCGAGCAATAAATGCTCTTTATTAAAGGCTACTTCCCCTGGTCCCAGGGCACTAAGGATTTCTTCAGCCCTGGGAACCCTGAGCTGAACGTTAGCTGGGACATCGTACAGCTGGCGATAGGTCTGAATGTTCGCCTTAATAATGGTGGAGGAAAACCAGTCTACTTCATTGGGTCCCCTGGTCCAAGCCTGCCTGGTGGTATTCCTTTCATCATCCCCTCTCTCATGGGTGGGGGTGGCTGCATGAGTGGGCTCCCTCCAACGAGTAGCATCTTTCGAACTTCTTTTGTTAGCCATTTCTTCACGAAACTTTAGCAAATACCTGCAGTAAAAAACATAAAAAACAGAGAGCAATGAAAGCACAAAGAAGCTAGAAATAAGTATTAAGAGAGAGTGTCAGATTTTGTGAAAATAACAGATGGAGGGGGTATTTATAGGAAAGAAGGGGCGATCCTTACCATAGATCTAAATAAACAGGGAGTCACCACGTGTCCAGTCCATTAATGACCCCCAGGGATCGAGAAACCTTCATATCCCCCAATAGTGTTTCAATACGTGGCACGCCCTTAACCTAGCATTTAAAATCTGCCCAGGGATCGAGGAGTCATCTGCTCAGAGACAGCTGTTGACAGTTGTCAATAGTTATTGAAAGTTGTGACGTGACTCTTGATAAGGGGCAATTAATGCAGATGGAACGGATACCAGGCAGGACACATCAGTAACAGGATAACAGAACCGTTAGAGGAAAGAGAAAAGACCCAAGTGATCAGGAAGCTTTCACAACACGCCAACCGTCTCAATGGTTGATTACGCTACCAGACAACTAAAAACCCCTGAGCCATTTCCCCCCAGAACGATTCATCTCATGCATGAGTTTCTAACGCGACCTCTACGCGTCTCATATCAGAAACTGAGGGACTGGATGTTTGGAGAAAAATGCTGAGGCAACATGTGGACACTCAATCAATAAGACACGTGATAGGTGTAACATCCCGGTCCGATGAGGGCGGGAAGTGGCGTAGGGACGAGGGTGCCTGAGCAAGGAGCGGCTTCTGACAGGCTTCTAGGACGACAGGGATAAGCCGAATCCCATATCGGAATAGGAGAGAAAGTTACTGGGCTATAGATGTAGAGTTGAAACCAAATTGTCAACAAGGCTTTTTGGGATGGGTGGTGGTTTAACTCCAAGAACTACGCAGTTAAGCGTGCTTGGAG
>JAVXUL010000020.1:4251474-4271452 GCA_035590515.1 Trichilia minutiflora
GGAGAGAGTTAATCATACTTTAAGTGTAAAATGATAAATTTAACTCTTAATACACATACACTTTTATGTAATCATCAGTAAGTATACTAAATGCCACTTATAGATATTATAAGATGATATATACAATGCTGACATTAGTATGAATTTATTATTAGAGAACTATTTATTAAACTTGATCAAACATCGATAAATCATATAGTATATATATAATCAATGATTTATCAAAATATTATACTAGTGTGCGATATAGTCCTTAGATCTAAAATGTCTAAATCGAACTTTATATGGATACGTATAATTCATATGTTGTATAAGTATAAAGCTAATCAGGCCTTGTATGTTAAAGCTAGTTTGGTTATGCATTGTTTATATAGGAGTTCGGTTGATGGTTAAGATGATCAATTGGCTTGACAAATAGAATTAAGAGTTTTCATCGATTCTATTCAAGTTGAGTTCTTAATCGAATGTTGATTGATATGTGAAAAATAAGTCTATGGTCATAACAATTAATATGTTACATGAAGAATTCGTGGGAACGTATTCATGATATATTGATCGACGATTCATAAATAAATCGATATTAGAATTTTGATATTTCATGAATCCACTCGATTAGGATTGAACAACAAAAAGATATGCTCACATGGTACGTACAACAAATGAAAGATTTGATGAAGAATTTTTTCATCGTGATTTAGGGACTATAAGGCATTACTAAATGCTACCCATAGTCGTTGAGATTAAAATTATTCGAAACCAAAATTTTTAGTATACACTCACAACTAAGTCATGGTGAACTTTCATTGTTACACTAAAAATCCTTGTATGTTTTTTTAATGAGGGAGAGATAAAATATTACCTATAGATGGCTAGTACCTTCACAGATAATATGAAAGTCGAAATAAATATGTGTGTGTTATATTTGTTATTCTTTAAAGAATTAAAGAATTTATATATGTGATATATTTATGTAATTTAATGTAAATTACATGTCAAATTGATAATTAGGATTATCAAATATGTTAAAATATGGTTTTTAATATAAAATGATTAAATCTAAATTAAAATATTTAATTTATATAAAAATTATCATTTTATCCTCATATGATATATTTATTTAATTTAATATAAATTATATTTTAAAATTGATAATTGAGATTATCAAATATGTTAAAATATAATTTTAATATAAAATAATAAAATTAAAATTAAAATATTTAATTTAAATAAAAATTATAATTTTTTTCTTTTGTGTAAATCGATTAAGGACATTATGATAAATGTATCATAATTATGAATTTATGAAAATTCATAATATTAATTAATTTGCTTATTTATTAATTTCTTTAATTGTTAAAAAAAGAGATAAATGATTAATATATTAATGGTTAATATATTAATATTTGTCAAAATGTAATTGGACCAAATTTATCATTATTTGTTTTATGCTTATTGATCAATATTTATATGAGTTGATCCATCTATTATAGATGGGATTGTATCACATAAAAGTCAAATTAAATAATAATATTTATTAGATAAATATGAAATTATTTAATTAGAAAAGAAAATAAAAAATATAAATACTAGATTTTTCATTTTTTCTTTAATGTTAATTAAAGCAATTATCATCTCTCCCTCTCTCTAGTTGGACAGCCAAGACGAAAAAAACCATGAGGATGGTGCTAAAGTGACAAGAACTCATGTTTTTTAGTTTAAAATTTATCAAATCTTAAAGTTAGAAAGGTAATATACCAAAGCCCTAACTTTATTCTTTTGTATTTTCATTGTTTTTCATGTTTTTAGTATGTGTTGCTTCACAAGAAAAATTCAATTCTTGCATATGATGAGGTCAGAGAATCCTTCATAATATACAATCTCCGTCGACTGAATCCGTATCAAATCGCTTTCAATCAACCACATTACTTACATCACTTGAAAGTGGTTCATCAACTTCAAAACTACCTTTTTATTGGTTTTTGTTCTTCTTAGTTTTCTTCTACTCAATTTCATACATCTCACAATCAAAAGAGAGATCAGTTAAGGAGAAAAATGACTTGTAATGTTTGCAAAAAGAGGTAATAAACATAGAACCAGAGTCAAGAATAAAAATGATTGAAAATAATAAATAAAAACCAAAAGAAGTTTTGATAATACATAACATAATATAACGAAAGTCAATTAGAAAGACAACATTAATTAGTATAACTTGATCACTCTTAATATCTGTAACTTGATCACTTCCAAAAAACAGTTATCTTATCACTCTCAAAAATAGTTATTAGTATTATATTCTGTATCACTATAAAAAATAGTAGATATACAACTTTAAAAATATAGTAATTTTAACAATCAAATTCCACTCTTGAATTTATGTCTATTCTACTCTCGAATTTTGTTATACCGTCGCATATTACTGTCGAAAACAGTGAATTTTTAATTGTCATACTCACTCTCGAAAATAATTTAATTCTACACTCTTGAGTTTACTTTCGACAATAACTCTCGAAAAAAGTTTAAAATATAACTCTTAAAAAATAATTTATTTCACACTCGAATTTACTCTCGAACAAATATGTAAATTATGCCTGAAAATTAAAACTGTTACTCTTAAAATTGCTTACAACTAATTTCGAAAATGACAGTTTATTTTTTATGAATTTCGATAAAAAAATATTAAAAAATACATAAAATAGTAAAATAGAACTGTTACTCTCGAAATTGATCACAACTAATTTCGAGAGTAATTGTTCATTTTCGAATAGCCATTTTAAGCGAAAAACAAAATATTACAAATATATATTTAAATAGAATCGTCATTCTCGAAATTTATCACAACCAATTTCGAGGGTGACGATTTATTTCTGAATACATATTCTCAGTTTTCATATAATTAAATCAATACACAACATGTATTACATGTTCGTTTTATTTCAAATTAGTTTAATTAGGGAAAATATACAATATAAATAATTTAAAACTCATAGTTTAAGGTTTTATATTGTTCTTATTGTTGTCACGTTAGAAATGAGTTTAAGAATGATTTAATAAAAAAGGTGAAAGCATACTCACAAATAAAAAAGAGTAAAAAAAATGAATAGAATGCAAAAGATTATGTGAGACCCGTGCTTAGATCCTGAGGGTATATTTATCATTTTTTACTTGTCCTGTTCATACATCTGCATTCATTTCATACACTGTGTGTGTGTGAGCGTGCTTTCGTAACTTAGATTGAGAATTTGATTGGTTAAGATAGAGTTTTAGGGTCATAAATGCAGGGATCTCAATGTAATTAAAAGTAATTATTATTTCAAATCAACGTAATTATTTTGAGTGGGACCCCAATGATATTTTCTAATTTAGAGAGTATTAAAGTGAGATTTTAATTTTTTGACGGGTTCGTTCGATCGAATGGATGATTCATTCGACCGAAATTTTGAGGACTCTCTGAAAAATTTGTGGCTTCAGATTTGTTCGATCGAATTGGACTTCGTTCAATCGAAGAAGCTATTTGTTTGATCGAAGTGTTGGTTCGTTCAAACGAATGAGGATTTGTTCAATCGATAATTTGAAAGCTCTTTGACTTCTGTAGACGTCGAAGGATTCGTTCGAACGAAACAGGGATATTTTCGACTGAAGGGGATAATTCGTTCGAACGAACTTTGATTTGTTCGATCGAATCGATGCGAATTAACGATTTTACCCTCTTCTAAAAGCTTATTTCTTAAGAAAACTTAAGGGTAAAATGGTAATTTCATCCTTTTTTCTATAAATAGAGGTCAGGGGGTCAAATTTTCATAGTGTTCTCCTTCTTTTTCTCTTTTTCTCTTCTCCTCCACTCTTCACGTTGCTCTCTCTGCTTCTCATGCACCCACACCCAAATTTTTATCTTTTCTTTAAGTTCACTTCGCCACGAGATCACATTCGACTCCTTGAACTTGTGAATGGCTTCGATTTGACGTTTGGGACACAGCATTGAGTTTGGAAAGCTAGGGTCCTGATTTTGAATTTGGGGCTTTTTGAGTTAAAAGCGAAATCGGAGTAAACCAACCACACCACGAGGTTTGTAACTTTGATTCTAACCCGTCTGTATGTTCATTTCGTATTTTTATTTACTTTGATTCGTATGGATTTTATTGTTCATCCGGGTAGATTTTGATAGATTTTGCACGTGCTTTGTAGTTTTTGAATGCTAGTTAGATTGTAAAATAACTCGGCAAGACGATAGGGAGCTAGAAATATAATTTGGAAAAATTTGGTGAACATAAACAGAAACTCCGATTACTATTCTGATGAGTGCATGGGACCTGCTAGTTAGAATCTCGTAAATAAATCGAAGTGAGTTGGTTTAGTCATAATGTGGGTCCGTGTCTCTATTATTTGGGTAATTAGAGGTTTAACGAGGATTTTAGACGGTTACGCGTAATGGTCCGAATGTTAGAAATCCGGAGTTAGCATGCATTGCACGCATTCGAACTTTCATGAATATTGGAACGTATATTAATCGTATTTTTATGTATATGATTAGGCGACGGTTTGAGATCAAGATATTCGCGTGAATCGTCGAAGAACGAGCGAAATAAAGGAGTGTATACCCTCTCTAAGTAGTGAGTGGACACCCTTTTATTTCATTTCTTTATTTAAACGTTTGTTTTCTTTATAAATGAAATGACATACAAATATTTATAAATGTTTCCTTACTTACTCTTTAAATGCAAAATGTGTATATATTTATGTGTTACATATGATTTTATAATGGATTCGAAAATGATTTGGTATTTTTATATGTGTTGTATTTGATGATATGGCCAGTGGGCCAAGATGCATGTTTATTATGTCATTAGATGGCTATTGGGCCTAATTTTATACTATGATGATGATATGGCCAGTGGGCCAAGATTTTTATGATGTGTGCATTGGTGATAACGGACTTGTGAGCCGGTTTACTGTAGCTACAGGGTGATAGCCTGGGGGAGAGTTCATTGAGATGTGAGCCTCAGGTGAGTGTATAGTGGTAGCCTAGGGTTGGCCTGGAAGAAAGGTCACCAACGTGAGTGGAGGCTGCATAGGTGGACCAGTATATGGTTGTTGTGGTGTTGTGATGATGATGTGATTTGTCCACCTATGAGTCTCGTCGAGTTAGTAACGGATGTCAACTCGTGGCTGCTCGAGGCAAACGTCAGTGTTTGACACTTTTTCGAATAAAAATTGCATATTTTAAACCCTTGCATTTTAAATCTATTTTCACAAAAATAACATTTTTCTCTGCATACAAAATCCACTGACGGTCTCGGAATACCCACGATCAGGGTAGTTGCCGGGAATGAGAGTCAGCCCAACGATTTTGATAATGTGATTTGAAAATTTTAAAGTAAAGAAGTTTTCTTTTTATTTATCAGTTTTAAGATGTGAATGTATACATGTGTGCGTACTTATTTATATTTTTTGTTTCGTTCACTCACGGAGTATATTTTCGTATACTTACCCCCTCACCTTCTAGTTTCAGGGCAAGCGAAAGGGTGAGCTCTAGTGGTGGTGATCACTCCAGGATTCGAAGGCTCAGGTATAGTCATGTCGACTCACTCAGTTTAACCCTTAGTCCACTGGTGGTCCTTTCAGCTTTTCTTTTATTTATGAGATTTGATAAATGACAAACAAATTTGTAATAAATGTTTGAATTTATTTTGGGATGGATGGATCCCCATAGATTTTATTTGAACATGTACTTTTATTGATTTATGTGTACACATATATGTTTGAAGTGATTGTGGCTTTATTTTAGCCATTTGGAGTTTGGGTGTCAGGTTGGTTTGATTTGAAAGTGTTTTGGAAATTGATTTTGTGAATGCCTTACATTATATATATATAAAGATAAAATAACCAAAATTCCTTATATATATAAACACAGGGTGTCACAAGGCTTGCACCAATTACACTAGTTAACATTATGAATTAATCAAAGTTGATTTTTTTATGACCATGAACTAGTTTTTCCTTAATAGGATAGTAAGAGTTTGGACAATGTATATTACTATTAAGTCAATGATACGTTGTGAAGAACATTTGAACCTAAACATGGACAGACCTTTTATACATCTTTTTCATTTTCAAGTAGTAGCAATCAAGTAAATTACACATTTTCTACTATATCACTAAATCATCATTATACTGTTGTAAATAATCCTTAGTATTATCCTTTGTCTCAAAACATGGACAACAAACTCATTATTAATGGGGGTTGTTCCCTTAAATGATACAATAAAAATCCTGCACATAATTTATTTGACTTTGAAGTAGACCTTACGTAATAGATTGTTTAAATTAAATTAATGTACTTACATTATATTTGTTTGAAGGTATCTCGGCCCTTGCTGTACCTTTAACTAATTTTTACTGATAAAGATCAACCTAGCTTATCATTACAGAGCTGAAGCTCTTATAAGTGTAGCACTATGAAATGGCCCCTATGGATAATGATTGAATTCTTCTAGGTTATCAACTATCTAGAGTAACTAAGTGTCTGCCAAATATGCCCACTCCTCCCTAATAACATCATATCAACAAGATAGTATAGGGGTAACTTAACCCGCATTTGAGTCATCTATAACCCCAAAGTCTAGTACGTCATACATATTGTTTAACTCTCGCAAAGTAAACCTAATGTGACCACCAAAATATTGACTCACAGTCGATCATTAGCCTGTTAAAAACTAAATAATCTTCATAATTTAGCCCTGTAATTGGACAGAACTTATGTTTAAAAAATTTGACGCTTATGCCATTAACTGCAAATCACATCTCATTAGTAGTGCTATCTATTACTACCTCATAAAAAAGTAAATAGTAGACCAAATTACTAGAGAACTTGATTTCCTTTATATTCAAAAAGTGCCCTAAACAAGTTTGTTCAAATAGTATCTTCTAAATTTTTTTGTCCTATCCTATCTAATACTCTGAACGATGAAAATGATGTCACAGTCATTAAAAAATGGTCAGATGTCAGCGTTCTCAATCTGGCAATAGCTATCATAAATCTATATACTATTGGTGTAGTATACTTTAAAAACCATTCATATTATCGATTTCAAGGTACTTTGTATTGTATCATTGTATGTGTGTGTGTGTGTGTCTATATATATATGTATATCATGTTTCCTCTTTCTAATCATACTAATGAATAGAGTACGCATATGAATTATCTAGATAATTTGATTCCCTACATATAGTGTCAATCGGGCATAAATATCGTATAATATGCACACTGAATATCTTCGATGAACATTATGAGATGATATTAGTATAGATAATAATGAGAGTTATGTCACGAAGATATTAATATGAATTAACAGTTAGAGAACTGTTTTTCGAACGTAACCAAAGAAATGATGAATCATACAGAATATATGAAGTTAATATTTGTCATTTGATTGTACTAGTATACGAAGTACTCTTTTGACCTGAGACGTTATAGTCATCATCTGATATAGATGTATATGATTTATATGGTGTATAAATATAAGACTAATCACGTATTATACAAAAAGCTGATTTGGTCATTTATTGTTTATATTAGGATGTGAATAACTATCAAGATAGGATTCATCGACTCAATATATACAATCTTTAGTTTTCATTAATTCGAATTCCCAATCAGACATCAATAAATTACTGAAATCAAAGTCTGTGGTTAAAGCTCAAATCAAAGCACATAAAAGAACTTCGTGGTGACAAATTCAATGAGTAATGACCAATAATCCAAATAGATACCGAGTTTAGGATTTTGACGTTCTGTGAGCTCTGACTTAATGGAGATTAGATGACGGAGGGATGCCACCTATATAGAATGCACAATTGAGATAAAATGATTCGATGAAATTTTTTTTCATTATGATTTATAAATTAGAACACATTATTTGATGTTAACTATGGTCATTAAATATTCAAAGAGTTTGATATAGGGTCGATAAGATTCATTCCGACTCACTGCTAATACTATAATAAATCTAAGATGTCTCAACTAATAACTTTATCCTGGTCTTACTAATTGAGAGAGAATAAATATTATCTGCAAGAGGGTTAATATTCTTAGAGATAATATTTGATCAAAAAGTATAAATAATTTACACGTTAAATTATTTAACGGAACCAAGAGCTTATTAAATTAACCCGAATATAACTTAACGTAAATTTTAATATTCTATTAATATTAGATAATATAAATAAAATTAATTAAAATTGATCAAAATAGTTTGACCAGCTTTAAGATAAGTTTGATATTAAAGAGTTTGATATGGATAAATTTGTAAATTTATACCTAACTATTGCAAAACTTGTTATATAAATTTGGGGACTCATTTGTTAATGACTCATATGATGAGGTCATTTAAGTCAAATATGCAAATATATATAAAGGGTTAATTTTTCAAAATTTTATAAGAATTTCATTTAATTTATGAAATTAAAAAAAAAGGTTCTCTTTTCTCTCTTGTAGAATTCGAGTACGGCAAGAAAAGGGTGAAGGGGTTTGAAATCTCGAAAGCTGGCTGTTTTACAAGCTCATCATCATCAATCACTAAAAGTTAGTTATTCTCTTATTGTTTATAAATAAATTGATGATATGAATGCTAATGACATGTTAATTTGATTAAACCCTAAATTAATGATTAAGCATGATTTTACAACCTTTAACGTACAATTGACAATAACAAAAACAAATTTATGGATGAAAGACATAAAGTTATATTTGAAAAAGAAAAAAACTTATACGTTATTATTATTAAAAACTTTCTATATAATTAAAAAATTGATAGAAATGACTAGGTTTATTAAGAACTTTTTATAATTGCCACTTTCAAAATCTATATCTTTATTATTCTCTAAATTAATTGTATTTTCTCATCTCAAAATTAATTACATGATCACTCTCCATACTAATAATTATCTACACTCTCTTGATATTAGTAACTCTGGGAATCAGTTATAATCTAAAACTCTCGAAAATTGTTAAATTATCATTCTTAAAAACCTTGTATTATAATCAACCCTCAAAATTAAAATAATTCTTACTCTTAAAATCGGACCAATTTTAATATTTAAATTAAATAACAATCTCTACTCGCAAATTTAATTTTATTCTGAATTCTCGAAATTAGGCTAAATCTCAATCTCAAATTAATTTTATTCTCACACTTAAATCAAGTAATTGTTACTCATAAATCAACTCTATTCTACACGCTCAAATAATACTCTCAAAATTTGTAATTAAACTATGAAAATAAGCTAAACCTCACTTTTGCTCACAGGCCAAAGATCTCTTAAAATCAATTACTACAATCTCAAATTCGACAGTATCCAATTTTGAGAGTGTTGATTGTCTCTAATAAATCTTTTCGATAAAAAAATGATCTATTAATAATATATCTACATAATATTGTTATTTCTTTTATATTTAAATCATTGCACAATACTCATTATATGTTCAAAACATTCAAAATGCAAAATTTTTTAAAAAATAAAATGAATTGAAAGAGAATCTGAAACTCATATTTAAAGACTTTAAATAAATTGGAGTTCTATTGTCCTTTTAATTGTGACACAGATGAAAGAGGGAGAATGTGTGTGTGTGTGTGAGAGAGAGAGAGAGAGAGAAAGTCACAGTGAGAGAGTGTGAGGGAGAGAGTGCAAAACAGCAAAAGTGGAGTTTTCAACTTTTCATTTAGTCTTTAGAGGTAGATATGGTCCAAAGCAAATGTTTTAGGCTAAATTTGGAAAGATATTTTGGATAGGTCAATTTTATAAATAATAGAAAAAATGTGGCCCTTTCTGTTAATTTCTCAAATTATTTAGCTACAGCTTGATCACTTTGAGACAACTCTCAGTCACTTCTCTGTTCTTTAGATCATTAACCCTGAACCCTACAAGTCCCTTACCATGCGCCTCCTCCTAACCGCCATTCTCCGCCACAACAACCACCGTTCACTAATTCACCTCCGCTGCTATAAGGCTTCGAAGTCGCCGACTCCAGCAGCTCCACCGTCGCCCCCAAAACCGCCAAAAAAACCTCAGAGCTTCACGTTCCATGACCACACGTGGGAGGACCCGTACAGCTGGATGTCGAGCATCAACGACAAGGTTGCGATGCGACACATGAACATGTGCATGGAGCAAGAACAGAAGTACACGGAAGCTGTTATGTCGGATACGGAGAGACTCCAGTCTAAGCTCCAGTCCGAGATGGCCTCTCGCTTGGCTTTTGACCTCTCTACCCCTCCCCTGCGCTGGGGTCCATGGTAATTATAGTATCTTATCTTCTTATTTCTTTTTTTCCTTTTATTTAAAAAAAAATAAGATAAAGACGATGCCGAGGTGTAGAAAATTCGGGCGTTTGCGTTAGTTTTCGATTTTGGAAGGGGCGAGTAATCAAGTTTTAAGTTTTAATTACTAAGTCAAAGTCAATGTTTCATTAGCATTTACTGTCTTATACCTTCTTCGATGGCTAGAGAGTGAAAATAAAGAAAATGGTTTCTTTCAGTTATTCATTAACTACACGAGGATAATGTTCTTTGAGGACATTTAATTATGGGTTTTGAAGAACTGAATAGCTTAAAGCTTACCACAAGTAGTCATCTAAAGCTTTGTTACAGAGGCGTTTCTTTTGTGTGTGTTTGGGGGGCGAGGAGTTTGGGGGCAGTCTTTTGAGTCTCAAATAGTGGTTATATTTTATAATTATGTATTATGTTTCAGAATCAGTAGTTATGATACAGAAGGAATGTTATTGTCTTGCATTTTCCTTTTTTGGACTTTTGGGGTTTGCCTTTTATCATAGACCAGATGAATTATTTACATTTATGTTTCAAAATTGAATGGCCTTTGTTTACTATTTCATGTGGGTCTTCGCTGCCACAGGATGTACTATCGACGAGTTGAAGAAGGAAAGCAGTATCCAGTATTGTGTCGGAGATTGGCAAGCTTAAATGAGGAATTCATTTCACATAAGTCTCCGGCAGCTGGGTTTGATTTTACATCTGGCAGGAAAATTGAACAAAAGTTGCTAGATTATAATCAAGAAGCGGAGAGATTTGGAGGTGATGTCCTGTTTTTCTTCTTCTAAAACCCTCGGGTTACTTAAAAACCTGAAGGAAAGGAAGTTAAGAATATTTTATCTTCTGGTTCTTAGTTTCCTTTCTGGACCATTTTTTTATTTATTACAACATTTTTGTTATAGGATATGCTTATGAAGAATTATCAGAAGTATCACCAGACCATAAATTCCTTGCATACACCATGTATGATAAGGATAAAGACTACTTTCTGTTATCCGTGAGGAATTTGAATTCTGGTTCATTATGTAGTAAGCCTCAAGCTGCTCGAGTGTCAAATATAGCGTGGGCCAAGGATGGGCAGGCATTGCTATATGTTGTTACTGATCACAATAAGAGGCCGCACCGGTAAGTATTTAGGAATAAAAATCCTCTATTGTATCATTTTAAAAAATATTTTCTTGCCAATTGGTTTATAGAAGTCTTTAAGTTTTTATTTTATCATCAGGATTTACTGTAGCATAATTGGATCAACTGATGAAGATGTTTTGCTTCTAGAGGAACCAGACGAAAATGTTTATGTTAACATAAGACATACAAAAGATTTCCGCTTTGTAACTGTAAATACATTTTCAACTACATCTTCAAAGGTATCACTTTGAGACATTTTGTAGTCAACTCAAGACCTTTTGATGTTCATCAATTTTAAGTTCTATAATAATTATGAGCATCTTTTAGGTCTTTCTAATCAATGCAGCTGATCCATTTTCTGGCATGACATTAGTTTGGGAGTGTGAAGGTCTAGCCCACTGCATAGTCGAGCATCATCAAAAGTTCCTCTATCTGTTTACAGATGCTGCCAAACAAGGTCATATCGTTGATTATCATTATCTTCTTTGTAGTCCTGCTGATGCTTCCTCTGGTTCACAAATTTGGGAGGTTGGTAGTTAACTGTTTTCTTTCTTATATTAAACGATGCTTGTTCAGATTATAAAGGCTAAGTCCATCAAAAAAATATTAGAAGAATTGTTGGAATATGGTTTTCCAATTTTATGTTTTTATCCGCTTGCTTTCTTTGGTGAATGATTCTTCGCATGTCAGTTGCCAAGTGCATATTTTTGCATAATTAGATGCTATGTTTTCACAATTATTTTAACTTTCTTATACTTGTTTGAGTAATCCACTATTTCATTTACTGCAGAGTGTATTCGTTGATGACCAAGATTTAGTTGTAGAAGATGTTGATTTCTGCAACACACATATGGCACTAATTGTAAGGGAAGGTCGAAAATATGGACTTTGTTCAGTTGCTCTACCTTTACCTCCTAGGAAGGTGAGAGTTTGAGGTTGGGTGTACTATGTAATGGTTACAAAATTTTGACTAAGAATATAATGATGTTCAGCTCTTATGTTCTTTGGGTCTTGTGTCAGGGAGCGACTCATCTGAAGGAACTTCATCCCCATTTCCTTCCTCTTCCAAAATATGTGTCTCAAATTGCACCAGGACCAAACTATGATTACTACTCTTCAACAATGCGCTTTACAATATCATCACCAGTGGTATGTGAGTCCTTGTTACCAGTATCTTCCGATGATGGTTTCAACATGCTTCTATTGCACTATATTTTCTCATAGCATGTATTTATTTGTAATAATCTAATTCTTGTGCATTGCAAAATATGATTTGACTGCCTTGTTCCTTCAAAATATTCGGTGTCTGTGGAACTAGACTCCAGTTATCTGGACTGCTAGGTTCCATTGTGATCTAAGTAAGTTGTTCCTTTTCTTGAACTGATATGACAATTCTCCATATCTTTTGATCTTGTACCTGATGATGTACATCAAATAACAGAGTCTCTAGGAACAATGAGAAAAGATCTCAATCAAAGCTTTCCATTACTGTATTTGTAATCAGCTGACTTAGCTTTAAAATCACTAACATTATTGTGGATATCTATTTACTCAATTACTGGAGAAGTATTTCATTTTTCCAGTACAAGCCGAATTGTATTATCAAGAATTTATGTGTGTCTGCTAAGTACATCAACTCTATTGTTGCTTTTATTATTGGGATTAGTTAGTATTTGAGCAAAGCTTTGATACATCATGTGTATTGGACTTTCATTGTGCTTAGCTATGCTGAATTTTGGTTATTATCTAGTTATGATTTTTAAATACCGAACTGTAATAAACGGAAAGGAAGATATTCCGTTTACTTTTGAACTGTTTTTCTGCATCTATTTGCTGTTAAAATGTATGAGCTTCATTCGTTTTGAAGTTTTTTTTTTTTCATCATTTGCATCAAGGAAAACACAACAATGTCATTTCCTATTTTTAGAGAAATAAGATAGGAAACAGAAGCATTTGATCTCAGGATAAACATAATTTCCCATTTTCATCTAAAAGTGAGATTGCAACAACCAGCACCACAGAAAAGGGCACTGGGAATGTTGACCTCTGGCCTGTATGCCTAATGAAAAGCTTCAGGTAGCACTTCAAATTTTTATTTTCAAACTAAAATTCACCTCGGAATGTTAACAGACCAGAAAAGTTAATTACAATAATTTTGTTACTACTACTACTTTCAGATTAGCCCAAAAAACCATGCAACCATTTCATGAAATATTTATGGCAGAAATTTGTTGTTAGGTCCTGTAAGCATAGCACTCATGCAGAAGTTCATGAAGACTAAATTTATGTTATTTGGTAGTTCATGCATTGATGTGTTACTCCTGCAATAATTTGTTGTTGATTTTTGGATTGGGGAAGGACATAACTCCAATCAAATTCATTCTTTCAAACATTTTACAGATGCCTGATGCTGTGGTTGATTACGACTTATCAAGTGGCAAGTGGAATATCATTCAACAACAAAACATGCTTCATGAAAGAACTAGGATTTTGTATGGAACGACCTCTTCTGCAAACATCATTGAAAAATCTGTGAATATTAAAAGTGGCCATTCTATGAATGAAATCAAATTGGAAGACAACAACTTGTGGAATGATCTCTCTGAGTTCTATGCATGTGAACAATATGATGTCTCTTCACATGATGGTATTTTTGTTCCTTTAACAGTTGTATATTCACGCAAATTTAAAAGAGAGAATCAAAATCCTGGGGTGCTTCATGGACATGGAGCATATGGCGAATTACTAGATAAGAGGTGGCGCAGTGAGTTGAAAAGCCTTCTTGATCGTGGTTGGGTTGTTGCATTTGCTGATGTTAGGTCTGTTTCAAGTAATTAGTTATGCAAAATTTTCTTTGGCTCATTGTATCTGCCTCTTCATTCATGTTCAAAGTCGTCCTACAAAATATTAATTATTTCATTGAAATTGGGCTTTCAATGTTTAGTAACCATATTGATGACCTACCTTGTACTAAAATGGTCTTGATGATCTGTTTCTAGGGGTGGAGGTGGTGGGGGTAAGAAATGGCATCATGATGGCAGACGTACAAAGAAACAGAATTCCATCAAAGATTATATCTCTTGTGCCAAATTCCTAGTTGACAAAGAGATTGTACAGGAAAACAAGCTTGCAGGTTGGGGATATGGTGCTGGAGGACTTCTGGTTGCTTCAGCCATCAATTGTTGCCCTGATTTATTTCATGCAGCAGTTTTGGAGGTATTAATGAACATGCTTGTACTTGTTGCATATTGTAATCTTCTCATCATATGTTATAAATTTCAGAAGAAATATCGTTGTGTATCTTCCAAATTTTGTTTGGAGTAGCAAGCGTGCATTGTTGACTAGAGGAGCGGGAAGAATGGATGTTTAGCATTCTTAATAAATGGCTCTATAGATATATTGTTAAGTCTGTTCATTTTTTTTATCTTATGTGCACAAAACTGAGTTTAGATTTGAGATGGTTTTCTTCCTTTATTATAAACCTTATAATACCTTGTTCCTGTTTTAGGTTCCGTTTCTAGATGCAACCAACACTCTTCTGTATCCCATTTTACCACTTATAGCCGCTGACTATGAAGAGTTTGGGTATCCTGGGGACATTGACGAGTTTCATGCGATACATGATTATTCTCCCTATGACAATATTCAGAAGGATGTTTTATACCCGGCTGTATTAGTAACATCGTCCTTCAATACACGGTAATACTTCCTATTAATATATGTCTGGTTTTAACATAGTGATCTCTAATATATGGTAGTTTACAAACTTCCTTTCGTTCATGCACATTCTTTATTTTTCTTGACCCTTGCAACTATTGGTTTTTAAGGTGATGTACTGCAGTTTAGTGGAATCCTAGGTCCTGCATGGAGGATTAATTTATCTCTTCATGTCTGGTTATTTTAAGATTTTACAGGTTTGTGATTCAGATTAGACCTAGCATGTTTATAGATGAAATAAAGAATTTGGCCTCTGAGTTAGAATTATATTCACACCAATTATTAAATAAGGTACTCGGAAATGTTACACCTACCAATTTGGGTGAGGACACCTTTACTCTATAAGAGGAATAAGGTTGTTTTGTATCCAATTCCATGAGAAAACAAATCTAGTGTTAAGTTCGCAATAGTGAAGGGCTTTCTATCCTTGCTTTCAGCTTTTCGAATATTTAGAGTGTGCAATACTGAGGCCTTTCTATCTGGGCCTTCACGTTTCTGTGGACAGTTAGATATGCTTGCTCATATTTTTATAATAAATCTTTTTGACCTTCTAGAAATAATAATTCATTCTACATTTACTTCTCTCTCCCTGTTGCCAGCGTGGTGTTTCTAATGTTCAATATTTGGGATGTTTTCAGATTTGGGGTTTGGGAAGCGGCAAAATGGGTTGCAAGAGTACGCGAATCAGCTATTTATGATCCCAAACGTCCCATACTGCTCAATTTAACAACAGATATAGTTGAAGAAAACCGGTATCTACAGTGCAAGGAATCAGCCCTGCAGACTGCATTTCTCATAAAAATGATGGAGTCCTAAATTTGCCTTTGTTATTCACACTGATTTGATTGATCTCCAAGGGGACAACCATAATTTATTTGGTCTCGGTCAAGAGATTAAAAATGGATTTCCCCACACAACAAACGCAAAGGAAGAATTTCTTTAATTTGTACTCGTGCTTGTGGTGGGATAGTTTTTGGTGTGTGATAACCTAAAAGGATTCGCAGTCAGGAGCTAAAATCCAGATCTCTTACATTATTTAAATCCCATTTGTTAACTTAGGAATCCACAGATGATGTTGGATGGTCGGGGGCATGAAAGTGGTTGATTTTCCAAGGGCATCCAATGTAACGAATAAGCGCTTTAAATGGTGCACGCATAATACCATTTTGTGTTTTGGTCGTCAATGGCCATCTTATATTTACATTGCGAGTTTGTTATCTGTACATATCAGTGTACCCTATTTATTCGGATATGACGAAGAGAATCTTACAATAGGGGTTTATTAAATTCCAGAAGCTCTTCAACCCATTTTTGTAATCTTTTACTTTAAATAACAATATTTCGTGGTGATGATGATGTTGATGACATGCAAAATCTTCGAAATCTATTAGTTTAATTTATTGACCAACTGCACATTCGATGTTTGTCAACAGTTCACTATCACCAACCACCACTCAAAGAACCTCTACGCACGAGCTCTCAGAATAAATTTCAAACATGCATTGTGAGTTATAGAGGGAGAGCTCAATGTAGAGCATGGTAAATTTTTTTCTTTCGGTTTCTTATGTTGTATAGTAAGCAGATAATCACTGATCTGTTTTCAAAAGAATTTTCCAGCCGGTAGGCCCCAAAATGAAAATAAAGGAGGCAGTGCCGTGTTCATAAAATACTAACTTTATATAAAAGGAACTACTCAACCTGCCCTAGAACACAGCATCCACCAAAGGAACAAAACCCGATGGAATGAATGAACGGTAACTTCACCATTTACAATTTGGCGGAAATAACGCTTTATGATCATTAGTACCAAAAACAGAAAACCCATAATCTTGAATCAAATAAACGTTCATTTCTTTTAACTTCTTTCCAGATGTATGATATGAGCTTTGCATCAAGCAAACGGTATCTATTTCCTGCTCACATCGTGTCACCATTTAACTGGTGTCTGATTTTAACTAAAGTTGTCCGTTGTACCTTTCAAACAGAACCAGCTCAAGGCTTAAGCCCGGTTGAATATGAAACTTGTAACAGAAGATTGGTCATTCGAAGTCAAGAAAATGACAAAACGTAGTCTTCAGGTTAAACCTCAGTTTAAGCAACTGTTTCACGCCCAAATATTCTTTCCTGCAAATCAAGGCACACAAGTATAGACAAGGTTATTTTAGCCATCAGAAAGATTTGAACCTTTAATAGATGATACACATTCCTCATTTGTTCTGCCTCAGACACAAAACTAGTATGCTTCCCGGAAAATTGAACATTATTCATTTGCAGCTATCATTCATTTTCTCTGTATCAAGTCAGATTGTGCTCCCAAAACTACACCAGAAATTTAAAAACCAAGCAATCTTCCACCTAATACTCTTCATCAGCTTTTGTCCATTCTTTTTCTTAATAGATAAGTTAGCACATATCAAACACTCTTCATCAGCTAATTATCTCATGAACCGGAGAAAGTTGTATGCAAATTTAAATTCTTTACCGCAGAAATATTCCTCCAAAAGTACCGTTTATTAGGCCTGCAAGCCTATTTTAGGCGTTTGTGCCTTTGTGGTTGTTCGGTTGCTTTGCTTTAGGTCTGTGCCTTTTGGGGCGTCTGTGCCTTTTTTAGGTTTTTGGGGGCATTTGTCCCTTCTTTGTACAGTTTTCTCATATTTATGAATTATTAATTTTTCCCAAAAAAAAAGTTTCTCAAGTATAATTCCAGTTTTGCATTCTCTAGTCTCAGCTAATGGGTGGTTCAAATAGATAACGATCGATATACAGACCAAGACCAAAATTAGAATCAGTAGTAGTGAACATGCAAGTGTATATTATATTAAACTGCAGCAGGCACAGCAAGCTAATTGTTTACAACAGCAAAAAATTCAATTTTGTGTAACCAGGAATCTCATAGTAGAAGGTTGTGAACATATAATTCTGCTTTTGAGATGAGCGTGGCTTTTGAGATGACTCATATGTCTTAAGCCAACTCTACTAGTACCTGAAGGAAGAAAAAAAAATATTCAAGCAACAAACAAGAATTAACAAATTCACCTGGCCTCGCCCAAGTCTTGAGAAAGAGTGGAAGACTCGGCCCATGCAGATATTAGCACATTTCTCTGCTCTCTGGGCAGCCAAATCTTTTCCTCAAACTCTCAGATATCTTTCCAAGAGACCTTCCAGGCACAAGAGATTCGATCTTCTTCAAACCAGAATAAGATAATACATAGCTCTTTCTGATCTTATGTCTCCAGGCCCTCTTCCACGGTTGGAAGTGAACCCTCTCTAATAAAACCTGGGTTAAGGAACTTTGCCACAAAAGCCCACAGCTTATAGACATCCTCAAAGTTTGTCAGGAAGCCCAGTGAAGCTGTGACAACCTCAACCCGTATGAACCCTCCTTTCCCGTCACCATTGTCCATTGGTCTGCATAGTGTAGTATCTTGAAGACTCAAAGCTCCATATTGCTGTCGTGGACTATCCAAGATCCGTATGTGACTAAGGAAACCAATGCCTAGAGATATTCCCTCTTTTTCAGCTAGCTTCTGAACAACCTCTGGGTTTATCAGACCCTTGTCTCTGTCTCTCACATTGAAGGCCACAGCTGCACCCCTTTCATATTTTATTTTTGGACCATAGATGTGAACAAGATGTGCTCTGCCCTCCCCATCTGAACCGGAAAACCTTAGTTGTAGCAATGAGGTTACAAGCCAATTTATTAAAAACCGCAACCGGAGGGTGGTCTTATTGAGACCTAACATGTTAATATGATCAAGATGCCGGCATGTAATCTCTGGTTCTCTGCGGTGCCAATCTTGCCCATCACCATACTCTCCATCATTGGAGTAGTCTTCATCATCAAAGCTAGCTGCAGATACTTCTCCCGGCTCCAAAGTATGGCTATCGCGTGCTTTACGGTTGTCTTCTATGCTAAAGGAGACCCTCCTTCCCCGGCTAGGATGTTCATCTTCCAAACCAAAAAATCTACCACCTGCATATCTACTCCCTTCCCTCCTCCCCAACAACCTAAATTCACCTTCTGTTTCTCTTCTTATTGCACTCTCCTTGACCTCTGGGCAAATTTCAGAGGTCAATCCATTTGCTAGGCTATGATATTGTAAAGCAGAACTTGAATTATTAAGACGAGATCCATTGGTGGAAGAATTGGGTACAGACCCGGTAGAAACCTGGCTGATATCAGGTTCTTCCCGGATCTCCTGAACATGTAGCATACCTGGAATTTTATTGTTACTTTGGAAGTTATGAGTTGTTTCTGCATACTGTTCTTCTTCAGGAACCTCCTTAACATGATCCAATTCCTGTGAAACTGATAGAACCGCAGCATCAAATGATAACACATGGTGATCATCATGAGGGCCTAGGTTAACCTCTTTGTCATCAAAAATTGGGCTGCCATATATCTTCCATGTTGGCTTCGGAGATAGCCGCTTCTGATTCTTCTTGCCACTTAACCAAAGGGGTGGTAAGGGAGAAGCAATTTTCTGTTTGTTCAATTGGCTTGCATTATCAGACCCCAATGGACTCTGACCCAAATCAATCCAGAATGAGTTGTCTGATGACTCATCTTCACTGAAGATTGGACTTTTCATCACTTCCCCAACTGATACACTCTCAGTTTCTTCAAATATGGTGCTTGTTCCGTCCCTGTCAGAACTGTTATCCTGATCCATTTCTGTCTCAAATACATCCCTCACTTGAGCAGATGTGAATGCACCAGAGAAGGCTGGCAATTGTGACCCTGGGCGAATTTCAGATGGTTTATCACCATTAGCAACAACCTCATCATTCTCAACTCCAGCCAATTTATC
>JAVXUL010000020.1:4285294-4299418 GCA_035590515.1 Trichilia minutiflora
ATTAAGTTCTATACCCTCTCGTGCACAATCTAACCACAAAGACATGCACAAACACTCTTGAGGGATTTACTATTATATCCATAATGCTAAAGGACGGGTTTCACACCGAGACCGTCAGTGGGTTTAAATATAAATGAAAACATGCTACTTGTAAAAATATATTTTTAAATATAAGAGATAAAATAATGCATAATCTAATTAAACAAACAAGCTCATCACTGATGTTCGTCTCGGATTAACCATGTGGTGACATCGTGCTAATCCGATTGAGACTCACAAGTGATCAAATCACCCACTCATAACAATAATAATAACCACCATACCACTCTTCTATCTGTGAAGTCTCACACTCACCTAGGCGACCTCTATCCACTCAGACCGTCCCTAGGCTACACCAGTAGTTACTGTGAACAACGGACCCTTATAGCCAACATCATCATATACATAAATAGGCTCTCATGGCCGTCATCATAACATATCCAGGCCCATCATGGCCATCATCAAGATAAATATTATAAAATGGTCCACTGGTCATATCATCAACATAAATCAATAGAGACTGGCTCGATGGTCATCAATTCATATGGAACATAAAACTTGACCCAAAAGTCGTATCAATATCATAAAAATCATTATCAGACATAACATATTCAAACTGGGATCAAAGGCCATAAATCATACACAACTCAAATTTATCAATAAACTAACTAAATCGTTTAGCTGTCCGGCCAAAGAATAAACAAACATGATCATCATTTTATAAAACATATACACATACCTATAGGCATCAAAATCATTTTAAAGCAAGAAAACATAAAAGTGTCCACTCACTGATTAAGGAGGGTATACACTCCCTAATTCTCCTCGTTTCTCGATATATCACGTGGATACCTCGCTCGCGTATCATCGCCTAAACACAAGTATTTAAAATATATTAATATGTAGTTCAAAATATTTATAAAACTCTTATGCGTGCGCGTGCAATGTAAGCTAACCCCGGGTTTTCTAAAATCGGATAATTACTCGAAACCTTTCAAATTCTTTTTCATTCGCATACCCATCTATATATCACTACTATAGACCTACATTATGATTAAACTAACGTAAGTCGACCCATTTTCATGGTGTTGATAAATGAACCCCACGCACCTGTTAGAACAATAACTCCAATTGCTGTTTATGATCATCCAATTTCTTCGAATACACGTTTCTAACTTTTTACGACTTTCTCGACTCCTCTACTACCTAAATACCACTTAAAAACTACAATACAAATGATAAATCTATGAAACTCTAAACAAATGTATAGTAAAACCCATACAAATCACAGTGAGTAAAAATACGAAATGAATATACAGACGAGCTAGAAATAAAACTACGAATCTCGTGGTATGACTGGTTTTCTCTGATTTTGCCTTGAAATCAAAAAACCCTAAATTCTTGTCCGAAACCCTAGATGTCCATTCGTGATTCCGTGCCTCAATCGCCAAATTGTTGCTCCCAGGTGGTTCGACGAGTAGAATGCAGGTGTTAGGTGAAGAGAAATCAAAGAAAAGATGAAAATGGTATATAGGTGTGTGGGAAACGGAGAACAAACGTGAAGAGAGGAGGAGAAGAGAAGAGAAAGAAGAAAAAGTGAAGAAAAGTGAAAAATTTATCCCCTGCCCTATTTATAAAAAAAAGACGAAATTATCATTTTGCCCTTAAGTTTTCTTAAAGAGAAGCTTTTAGAAGAGGGCAATTTCGATCATTTCACGTCGATTCGTTCGAACGAATTAGAGTTCATTCAAACGAATCATCCCCTTTGATCGAACAAATCACAGTTCATTCGAACGAATTCTTCAATACCTACAGAAGTCAGAGAGCCCCTATTTTTTCGATCAAACGAATTCATGTTCGACTGAACGACCCAATACTTCAATCAAACAAAACTCCTATTCGATCGAAAAAATTCCCCCATTTGTTCGAATGAATCGAAGGTTACAAATTTTTCAGAGAGTTCTTAAAACTTTGATCGAACGAATCACCCTATTCGATTGATCGAACCCGTCAAAATTAAGAATCTCACTTGAATCCTTCTCAAATTAAAAAATATCATTGGAGTTCTATTCAAAATAAAACATACTTTTAATTATGTTAAGTTCCCGGTGTTTATGATCCCAAAACTCTATCTTAAATAATCGAATCCTCGAACTAAGTTACAAATTCATACTCACGTGCACACGGTGTACAGGGTGGATATGAGTGCATGAACAATGAAAGTGTAAAATTATCGTTATACCCTTGAAATCTAAGCACGGGACTCACATTATCACTCATCATCAATCTAATGATAAGTAAAACAAATATAATATAAATTATTAACACCTCTCCAATTGTCAAATATTAATAAAAATATACAGTTACTTGATTCAAAAATAATAATTAAAGTTGATCTCATCTCATTAAATTTTATAAGCATATGTGTTTATACTATTGTCTTAGATATTTTTTTATAAGTGAGTTGATGTTGTTGCATTATTTTAATAAAATATGAGATTTACTTTGTGATGATCAATTATTGACAAACTGCATCTCTCAACACAATAAAATCAAAATGAAAATTATCCCTTAGTATTCCACCGATTGCTTTGATTTATGTTTGTCTTTATAAATTTTTAAGTATCATGAACTTTTTTATCTATGTATCTTTTAAAAGTGTCTAACTTATCCCCTTTTTTATACGAATATATTGCACAAAAAATTTTGCATCTTCCTTTATCAAACTCAATATTTTTTCAAAAATATATCATATTTCAAACCTAAATTGGCTACTTTAACTACTACCAACTATTGTCCCTTCCATTGAATTTGTTCTATTATAAAGTTATTCGTCTTAAATATTTTTGTATTGTTCAAAATAGGGGTATTGATTCATGTGCATCATAAAAAAATTCGTAGGTCCTTGTGACAAATAGTTTGTCATTTTAATTTAATTATTTAATAATTAATTTTAATTACATTTATATATTATTTATTCTAACTTACTAATAAAAAATTAAATTAATTTTAACTTTCTAACATAAAAATTAAATTTAATTCTAACTTCCTAATCTAAAACAATTAAATTCAACAATAATAAATTATAATATAAATAATTCTAACTAAATTGAAGTAAAATAAATAACATCTAAAATAACTAACAACAGTAATTAATTAATAACTAATAAAATTTATTTAAAATTAATAACTAACAACAATAATAAACAAGTTAACAACTAACAATACAGCTAACAAAATTTAAAATAACTAATAAAATTTAGCAATTAATAACTAAAATTTTTATAATTAATTAAATACTAACTCTAATTTTTAAATTAATAACAAAATTAAATTACTAACCTCTAATTTTTAAAATTTAACAATTAATATTAAATTTTATAATTAATTAAATACTAACTCTAATTTTTAAATTAATAACAAAATTAAATTACTAACTTCTAATTTTTAAAATTTAGCAATTAACAAATAAAATTTTATAATTAATTAAATACTAACTCTAATTTTTAAATTACTAACAAAATTAAGTTACTAAATTTTAATTTTTAAAATTTAACAATTAACAACGAAAATTTTATAATTAAGTAAATACTAGCTCTAATTTTTTAAATCAATAACAAAATTAAATTACTAACCCCTAATTTTTAAATTTTAGTAATTAACAACTAAAATTTTATAATTAAGTAAATACTAACTCTATTTTTAAACTAAAGAATTTAACAAATAAATTAAATAAAATAATATATATTAATATAATTATTAACCTCAAACTACCAACAATTGAATATTTTGAAGTAATTGTAGTTTGATTTCACTAACCGAAGATTTATAATTAACTATTAATTGATTAAAAAAATTGTGTTGATAGAGATTGAGAATTTAAGAGAGTGAAAAAAATTGAGAAATGAGAAAAAAATTAGAAATAAAATTTGTTAAGAAATGCTAGTATTTATAAAAGAAGGGGGAGAGGAAATTTAACTGTTATAATTTTTTGCATCATTATAAAAATTGCAACATTACAATTGCAGGTAGCATCTGCTTTGGTAAGCAGCAATATTTTTTTTTACTAATATGTAAACTGTTAGTTTAAACAGGATGAGAAGGTCGATTCAACCTAGTAGACCTGAACACTTTTAAATCTGTTAGGATTATTATAAGTTGAGCCTCCGATTATAAATTGATGAAATCAGCATGACAATATTATGTAGGCTCAAAACCGATCCAGATTGGATAAACAGTATCCGATATTGATCCGGACTCAAGTTTTGATACGCTGAGTTGGTTCGGTTTACAGGCCAACCCGGGCAGTTAGACTTATAGCCTCAACTGCTACATTCAGAGCCACCAATGTCTGTCGTGCCAAAGGCCAGAACATTCTCAAATCATGTTGTCCGTACGTCATCGTGAATAACCTAAGGAATGCTAATGCCACTTGCGTAATAATATTTAAAAGAAAAACGACTTCGTAATATATAAATTGAATGCAATGTTTGACTCCTTTATACTGCAATTGCTTATAGCGACAGTAAAATGTTCAAGTTCTTAACACGTTGAGAAAAATGAACAATGTTGATGAACTACCACATGAACTATATCATCAACCAGTTCTCTCACAGTCAAACCAAACGCATCTCATTAAAACAAGTTTCCAAGTTTTATATATACAGGGATTCTATTGCCTTCTAAGGTATTTATATGTTAGAAACAAGCATATCAACAACCGGGATATAGCATTATATTTTATCGACTAATATTTAATCATAATACGAGTACCCATGGCTGCCACGAAAGTTAATTACAAGATGGCCTTGGTTACTTTCTTTATCATCAGATTGAGCTATTTTGTTGAGGTAGCTGGTGAGGAAGGCTTGGGAGCTTCTTTTATCTTTGGAGATTCTTTAGTCGATGCTGGAAATAACAATTACTTACCAACGTTGTCTAAGGCAAATATCCCACCAAATGGAATTGATTTTAAAGCAAATGGTGGAAATCCTACAGGCAGATATACCAATGGTAGAACCATTGGTGATATTGTTGGTAAGCAATCTCTTGTATTTCTCCTGGATGAATTTTCATATTCAGGTTTTTTGCTGGGTTAACCTGTTTTCTATTTAAGCATGATGTTAGTTAACTTAATATATATGTGTATATATATATTTACAGGTGAAGAACTCGGACAACCGAACTATGCAGTTCCATTTTTGGCTCCAAATTCTTCTGGAAAAGCTATATTATATGGTGTGAATTTTGCATCTGGAGGAGGAGGGATCATGAATGCAACTGGAAGAATATTTGTTAGTGCTCGTTATTTTTATCTCATTTACATTGTTATATGTATAAATAAATATTTTAAAAAAATTGAAAGTATGTTATATTTCAGGTTAATAGACTTGGATTGGATATCCAGATTGATTATTTTAATATAACAAGAAAACAGTTTGATAAACTGATGGGTGCATCCAAGGCAAGAGACTATATTATGAAGAAATCCATTTTCTCCATCACAATTGGAGCAAATGATTTTCTGAACAATTATCTTCTGCCAGTTCTCTCCGTCGGTGCAAGAATTACTCAAAGCCCAGATGGTTTCATTGATGACATGATCAATCACTTTAGGGACCAGCTTACTGTACGTAAATTAAATCGATGATTACTCCCAGTGCCACTTTATGGTTTGTTTAATTTCTTAGAATAATCTTTTATTTTGTACTGGCCGTGCAGAGGCTTTACCAAATGGATGCTAGGAAGTTTGTGATAGGGAACGTTGGTCCGATAGGTTGCATACCTTATCAGAAGACGATCAATCAATTGAAAGAAAACGAGTGTGTGGATTTGGCCACTAAGCTGGCGCTTCAATACAATAGCCGCTTGAAAGATCTACTGACTGAGCTAAATGAAAATCTTCCTGGAGCTACATTTGTTTATGCCAATGTCTATGATCTCGTCATGGAAGTCATCACTAATTATGAAAAATATGGTAAGCAATGTTCATATTACGTGTCATCCATGCAATCATTCAATAAATGCTATGGTATTATGATAAAGTGATATATATTTTATATTATGTGTGTACAATTCTTCTTGGTAGTATACTTCATAATACCAATGGGTAGGTTACGCCGTTACCAGTTTCTGAACAGGTATACCAGATATTAATGTGATCATGAATGCAACTCCTGTTAATGCACTGTCTTGTAAAGAATTTGCAGTTAATTAATTAAGCGCCTGATGAGTATGGTTGATTGATGCAGGATTTATTACAGCAAGTAGAGCATGTTGTGGAAACGGGGGGCAGTTTGCAGGGATAATTCCTTGCGGGCCGACGTCTAGTATGTGCGCAGATCGTTCCAAGCACGTCTTCTGGGACCCTTATCATCCTAGTGAAGCTGCCAATCTTATAATTGCCAAACAATTACTCAACGGAGAGAAAAGATATATATCTCCTGTGAATCTCAGACAGCTTCGAGATCTATAGCTGTAATATTTATGTGTGCCTTTACAAATTACAGCACTGCTTTTGTTATTTTCTTGTTTTATTCGTGTTTCCTGTTTTATTAATTTTATAAAGCTTTGATGAAACGTCAAAGGTGGAAAGTAAAGTTGTTCCGAAAATTGCCTACAAGGTGTTTGTGATAAATTCAATTGAATCCATTCAATGTACGTAGATTATGGTAGTTGATCCATCTTGATAAAGATTTTTCTTTCACCATACATTAGTTGTCCGAAGTCCAAAAGGGTGCGCTGCAATTGAACTACCTGTTGTTTACTTGTCTCATGCCTTGAACTCAACCACTTTACAAGAAAGTAAGTGATAGATATCATAGAAATTAAGGGTGTGTTCGCTATCATTTATATGAAACTTTAATTTTTTTTATTTTTTATCCAATATATATATCTATCTATATATCTTCATGCCTAACATTTCAAAAATATTCAACATCTTCTGGGTTAGTAATTTTTGTTAATATTTATTATGTATGCACCTGTTTCATTATTAGGCTACCAAAATCAATGGTTATCACATCAAGTTCAGATGTTGACATGTTGAATGATTATGACTACGAATTCATATTTAACCCAAAAAAAAATTATGAACAAAGAGGTTGACAGGGATATTTTTAAAATCATAAGGGTGAAATTGTCCTTTTACTTTTTTTTAATATATCAATATTTGAATCCCAACTTTTGTTAAAATTGACATGCCAGGATCACCTAATTTCAAAAGATTAATATGCCCTTTTTTTTATTATTTATATTAAATTAGTTAAATTTTATTTTTTAATTTTATTTCAACTTGTTATCTATTTCAGTAATCGAAATTTTATCTTTAAATAAACTGAAACAAATAATAAAAAAAATTTATAATACAAAAAATAGCAACAATAGCTAGCATGCATGGCTCTATTTAATATCTTAAATAATTAGTATTATAAACAGTTAAAATTAATACAAAAGGTCTTAGAGCTTTCACATAAATTAATATTTAAATAGTGGGATCTCTAATAATATTACTCTAAGTAAGAACTTTATTCAAAAATATTTTTTACAATAATGCTAGAATTCTAAATAATTATTATTAATTAGAGTCATATAAATTAAGAATCCTAAATAATTACTCTAACTAGTATCATAATTAAATGGTGATGTGATTTTTGTTAATTTAATTATAGATTTTATAATTATTAAAATCACTGATTACTCAACTTTACTATCTAATCAATAAAAATCACATGATTACTTGAATATAAATTAAGATATAATTTAGGATCTTTAATATTACCCTACTCTTTATATTTTGCTTTTGTTAATGAGCTATTTTGAAATAATAATTTATTATAAAAAGAGATACTACTTTATCTCCTAATTAATTTAAAAATTAGCGCGTCATTACCACATAGCTTATATGTTAATTAGTAGTTCAAGTTATTAAACACTTGAAACCTTGTATTATTTTCATATTCAAATTTTATGATATAAATTGAGATTTCTAATATTATTATTTATAATAATAATATTTTAAAGCTTTATTTTACAGCAAAAGAAAATTTGAACTGTTGATTTATTTTTAAAAAATAAAAAATGAAAACGTATAAAAACAATATATATACGTGAATAGAAAATGATTCTGATGGAACGAAAGTAGTAATCCCAGGAAAAGAATCCAACACATGGGACTAAAATAAATAGTAAGGGAGTAACCAGACATTCCCAAATTCTATAACATTCCATGTGAAGTGGAATCATAGTTGATAAAGAAAATGCCAAAATCAAAATCAAAAAGCTCGTTTTTGAGGGATCTGAAGGAGTGCAGAAGAAAGGCAAAAATAATGTCAGTTCGTAAAAGGCGACCGAATATCCAGATTGGAACAAGAAAGAGAAATTGCCCGTTTCCTTTCGCATTTTGGTTGAAGATGTTAATGAAAGCGACTAATGATGTTGCAATGGCCGCAGTGGAGAGACATTGCGATGGCAACTAAACGCCGCGCGTGCCACTATACGACCGTCCTTCTTTGACAGGTGGCTCTGCAATCGGGACCCACTTCTCTTCTTCTGTTTCAGTCCAATCTCTTACTTACTTGCGTATGGTTGGACTTGGACTCTTCATTTTTTGGATTATAGAATGGAGGGCTCAAGACTCATGCATGCTGCGTGTCATGTCAGAACCAGAATCTGTCTTTTTCTCTTTATTTTCTTAAACCAATTCCTATTAGTTTAACAAAATATTATATTTAATTTTATTTATTTATTTATTATTACTATTATACTCTTAACTCAATCTATGCATCAGGTTTAGCATGCGCTAGATTTCTCCTAATTAGATTTTATTGAGAATAATAGATAACTTTGTCTGCGTATCTATAGACTATAATGTGATTTCTTCATGTTGTGCCCATCTCAACAACCACACCCGTATATATATAAAATAAAATCTTCTTCAGATGAAAAGGAATGTGAACTTTGTCAATTGTATGGTTGAAATTAACTTCCATAAATCCCAGGTTCATCAAAATTTATAATAATAAAATTTTTTATAAAAGTAATTTACGAAATGATATAAATCAAAATTTTCAAATCAAGGAACAGTCTTTGCTGCGGTGTGGCGGTGGCGGTGGCAGTGGCGGAGACTGGAAAACAAGTGGGTTTCACAGATGAAGAATGACCATTGATACCATATACTATAGAAGTAAAAAGTATCAACGGTAGGGATGAGCTAAAATTAGGAGCATCCGATCGTGCTTGTACAAATGAAGAAAAGGGTTTTGTCGGGCAATGGGAACAGTGAAGCGTGAAATCCGCGAAGAGATTGAAGAGAACTGGTACGGAGGAGGAATCTGATGCGGACATGACGAGTCCGATATCAGAGGGAAGACCCAATAATTGCACCCCACGCTGTCCGACACAATGATTCTGTCGGTTCTAGTCCTGACCCACCAACGCCATCAATCCCTCTCAATCTCTTCAATCTTTGTCCTCTTCTTTCACGCTACGGAAGTTAATCTCTCGTGGAGTTGCATTTTTTATTCTCTTGCCGCTTCCTTCGTTCAATTTGGCCTCCCTAGTTATCATCACGGCCAAATTACAATCTCCAATTTTGATTGGATTGCCAATACCATACGGCCATACGTATATTCTCAACGTACCGGTAAATGTCACATCATTCAAAATTAATTTTATAAAAATATACATTTTTATGATTTTATTTTTTAAAAAAATAAACTCTTAAAATTTAATCATATTAAAACAGTTATTGCTTTATTTATTTTCTATTTTTATTATAATTATAATAATAACTTATAATAATAATTATTTTAATATTTAAATATATTCTAATTAAAAGGTCATAATAATTACAATTATCTTTTTAATCATAATTATTTTAACATTTAAATATATCATATTATTTTTAACACAATCCCAAACAAAATTATAATAATATTTCATCCTAAGTTTTAATGAAATAAAAAAATACGATACATTTTAGTAATTTTAATAATTTGATCTTGGTTTTAAATATTTTTTGTTTTGTTTTGTTTTATATGAGTTTTGATGAGGAACATTATTTGTTATTTTACCAAAATTTATGCATAAATATATTATTTACACGCTAAAAAACTTTACAAAGATAATAATTTTAAGAATATAAACTCTTTTTATATAAATTTATAAAATTTTGTATAAAAAATTATATTTTAAATATTATTATGGATAAAGATTTTCTTATTAATATTTGACAAAAATAATATTAAATATTTTAGATCAAATTATTAGAATGCAAATATACAATACTTGAACACTAGCTAACAAGTAGACTAATAACTACTAGTAGATGAATAGTTAGTAAAAAATCACCATTGAATATAGTTTAATGGTGATAAGTTGAATTTAAAATATGTGATTTAGGTACATATTTTAAGTTTAATTCTAATCAGTCACTCGTAATTTAAGTGAAATATTTAAATAGTGGTATGTTCAATTAGTATATTTTTAAAAATTAGTTCGATGAGATTTGTCGATCAAAATAAAACTCAAATACTCTAAATTGTAAAAAAAAAAAAGAAAGATAGTTAGTAAAAACTTATATAATAACACAAATCATTTATATTTGTGTATATCATATATAAACTATTAATCATACTGTTTATCTTAAGGACTCGATTAAGTGGTTTTCAATAATATAAGTCAATCACCTTTTTCTTTCTTTATTTTTCCTTTTTCTTTTTTAATGCTTGCTTACATGTATATTAAAGTAATATTATTCATCCATTCCCATTATTAATTTTTTAATCTCATATAATTTTTTATTTAAAATTATATTATTTTTAATTTTTATTAATCAATAATAGCATGACGTCACATTAATTTGTATTAAGAGTTTATGTAAAATGTTTATATTCTTAAAATCACAACTATATTAATTAGTAGTTTTTTTTTTCTCAAATCTTATTTTCATATTTTATGTGATCGCTCTCTGCGTTTTATATTATATTAAAAAGTAATTATTAACAACGAGTTAATAACGAGTTGTATAATTTATTTGTCGCCAGTCCATGTTAGGGTTTGAAAGTGAGCATGAGATTTGAAGTATGTAAACCTTAAAAAAAATTATAATTTCATTTAAAAAATTTAAAACTTATTATTAGGTTCAAAGTTGTAATTGGATACTGTAATTTTTTGTTACTGTAGTCAAATTAAAAATTTTATAATTTAAATTTATAAAATTAATTTTTTGATATTTTGCTTCTCAATTTTAACAAATAAATCTTTGTCCTGTGATTTATATTTTTTTTTACATTTTAACTTCTTTGATTTTACCAGTAATAAATATTTCTATTTCTTAATCACAATTTCACTCGCACTTGTAATCTTCTTCTTCTTTCTTCTGTTTTTTTTTTTGTGTGTTGTTATTTGTTTGTTTGTTATTATTATTGTTATTGTTATTATAATCTGGAATCTTTCATACTCAATTATTATTATGATATCTAATTATATATGAGAATAATTATCTATTTTTATAAAATTCATGATCATAAATTATATAATTTTATTTTTAATTATTATATGTATATATAAAGATTATTTATAATAATATTAAATATAAAAATAAATTAAAATTTTTATTTTAACGTATTAATTAAATATTGTGACGATTATCTATTCGTTTATTATTAACCAAACACCATCTACGAGACTGGTTTTCATAATTTGAAGTTGTGAATGCTTTTGGACTGCTTAGTTTAATTAGCACATAGTTAGTATCTTAGGACCAAGGACCAAGCCAAAGCCATTATGATTTATTCTTTTAAGGAATTATTGCGCGTATATAACGGAGATCATCCTTATTATGGAATTACTTGTATGAAATAGACACTCAACTGTGCGTACGATAATTAATAATGAAAGAGACGTTGTTGACAATCATTTCAATTATTTTTCATCCTACGTGTACGTGAGGTAGATCAATTTATCAAGCGGGGTTGGAATTCTCTCTGGTAGGACAGAAAATACCGTGGGCTGTATAAATTTAACCTAACGCATCCAATAATTAGATGCTAAATGCTTAAGGGTATGATATTTTTTTGATATTTAATATTTAATATTTTAAATTAATTATAACTTAAAAATTATAATATTTTAATATTAAACGAAAAATAATATAATTAGCCAATTTTTTTATTTATTATCTTTTATTATTTTTAAATCAAATAATTTACTTGAAAGAAAGAAGTGAAACCCTTTCTTAAAAGAAACAAAAAGTTGAAAATGTAAGTCTGAAGTTCGATAATAAAGGTTATGTTTACATGAAGTTGTAGAATAACTAAACATTATAACATAGAAATAAAGTATGTGTTTTAATGGAAGAATTTTTATTTTAAAATAAATAATAATTGAATTTTGTTAATGAATCTCTTAGGATATTTGTTAAAAATTTTGTATTTATTATTTATAATAATTAATAATAAAATTTAATATATTAAAAAATATAATTTATTAAATATAAAAATATTAATAAAATTTAAGAATCTTAAAGTGGTTTGGTAATAAAAATTCAATGTACTAGTTATTTAATATTTGTTTTAAGTTTGAATTATTAATTTTTTTTTTATTAAAACATTTAAAGGATCATATCATTGCCTAACGCTTATTTTTATTATAAAAAATTATAAAATTAATTTTTATTAGAAAATACCTCCTATCCTATTATTAGATTATATGTTAAATTCAATAATTTTGTGCGTAATTACTTACTTAATAGCGTTGCTAATTATTTTTTATATTATTGAAATTTGTTTGGGTTGATTATAATTGTTGAATCTAAATCTTATAAAACGCATAACTCTGTACATATGAAGTGTAGTTTGTTTGGTAATTAGAAAGAACGATATAATTAATTATTTAATTATTATAACCGAAGAATTATTATTTAGGCATCCGTTGAACCTGTTTTTCCCTCCTTTTGTTTTGAAGTGTACGTCAATACAGGAACACAATCTACATCAAGTAGGACCCCACATTTGACTCCTTCTGCTCCCTCCACTTGTTGGAATTTAGAATTAAACCTCAAAAAAGAAAAAATTAATATAAATAAACTACCCAGCAAGCCGCATCCCTAGCTGATTAGAGCCGACTCCAACAGTAATTAAACAGAGCCATAGCTTAATTAGCCCACAATCCCCGCCCCTTCTGTTTCTGTAGCTACCCGACTGAAATGTCGCTCCTAACAGAACACTGTAAAAAGCCTGCACTTTACTCTCTGCCCATATAACCATCAGAACATGTTTCAGTCTTCCTTCTCAGTCTCAGATTCTCTCTCTCTCTCTCTTTTTTTTCCCTCTATCTCTCTTTCTATATCTCCATAAATTCACATCTTTTTCCTCCCCATCCACAAACCACCAAAACAATAAGCAAAATCAAAGTCAAAATCAATTCCAAATTCTCTCCCATTTCATTCGGAAATGCCAACTGACTCCAGCGACAACAACAACAACAGCAATATGAGCTGCAGCAAGAGAATGACCAAAAGCCCCGGAGCTCCAACCCCCGAACAAGAGCAACTTCCATGCCCACGTTGTGATTCAACCAACACCAAGTTCTGTTACTACAACAACTACAACTACTCTCAGCCACGACACTTCTGCAAGTCCTGCCGGCGTTACTGGACTCATGGTGGTACGCTTAGGGACATCCCTGTCGGTGGTGGCACAAGAAAGAACGCTAAGCGTTGTCGTACGGTTACGTCCAACAGCAGCAACGTTAACATCAATGCCAACACCAGCGCTGGCCAGGATTACCCTTTGCATGCAACTCCTGTTTTGGTGCCATTTCAGGGAGCTTCTGCGCAGTTCTGTGGTGGTGGTAACGTAAAGGGTAACAGTGGCAGTGTGGGTGGGTGTGGAAATGGGAGTACGAGTTTTGCTTCTTTGTTGAGTCCTCAAGGACCAGGGTTCTTGGCTTTGGGAGGGTTCGGTCTTGGTCTGGGATCAGGGTTTGTCGGTGATGTGGGTTTTGCTGGTCTCGGGAGAGGCGTCTGGGGTTTGTCTGGTGTAGGAGACGGTAGTGCTGGTGTTGGAGCTAATGTTGGCGGTG
>JAVXUL010000020.1:4308730-4327041 GCA_035590515.1 Trichilia minutiflora
TTTGCTGGTCTCGGGAGAGGCGTCTGGGGTTTGTCTGGTGTTGGAGATGGTGGTGCTGGTGTTGGAGCTAATGTTGGCGGTGGCAGCAGCGGTGGCGGCCACGGTGGCACAGGTGGAATGGGAAATGCATGGCAGTTTGAGAATGGAGAAACGACAAGTGGGTTTGCTGGTGCAGAATGCTTTTCTTGGCCTGATCTTGCAATTTCAACTCCAGGAAATGGTCTCAAGCGATAATTGTGTGTGATTTTCTTCTTTCTTTCCTTTTGTATTGTTAGTTGTTTAAGGTTTAGTTATTTACTATGTGTGGAGTGTAAATTAGGAATCATATCAGATGATCTAGAGATAATTATATGACTTTTCTTTTTCTTTTTTTAGCTTAGAATATGCATATGCATGTGAATGCCATGTGGTTTGGTTGTTTAGGTACCAATTTTGTGAAGTAAACATGGCTGAATCTGATCGGTGTGTACTGTTTTTTGGTGCAATTGCATACCAAACTATTTTGTATTACTTGCCTAAGCACACAACACTCCTGCGATAAATTCTTGTAAAGCCATAACTTTTCAGAAAAAATTTCCCAAAGCTTGCGAGTCACTGCCAATCACTTAGCATACATGTGAATTCATAATATTTAAAGCTGGAGATCTTGATCGAGTTATGTATATATCTATAAAAATGGAAAATCGATTCTTCGAACCTAGCTAGGTTAGCTCAACCAATTCTTTTGCAGATGACAGCCTTGTACGATCTATTTCACTATTTTAGATTTCACATGGGTGAGAACGTACTCAATTTGATTCCAAATAAAAATGTTTCAATTCACTTTTACAGATTCTGCAGCAACCAGCCATTCCCAACAGGTATCCAATCGGCAGCTGAATTTATACAGTATCAAGGGATAGCTCGTCAGAAATATTTGTCCCAAATTTCTTTTAAACTTTTTAATGCTCAAGTTGGAAAATCTGCAGCCGGTCAAAAATTTCAAGCTCTGTAAACAAGTGTTAATTTTTTTTTTCTTTTCTGAAAAAATAAAAAAAATAAATATTAATTGAAGTTTGGAGCTGTTAATTTTTTTCTCTGTTTTTTGGAATCTGCTGACAAATTTACTGGGGTTTAGAATGTGCTTAACTTAAAAGATATAGTGGTATATAAAACCCAGTTGTAATTTGGGTAATCCATTAATTGTTTGGTAAACGGCAAAATTTTCTTCTTGCCCTGTGTCTCAAAATATCAAGTCAAAATATGCATCTATCTGACAAAACTTGTAATAATTGTACTTTTAACATGTAAAATTCCTCTGCCCATATGCGAAAATTTGACTGGATACTCACAAAATATCAAGCCAAGATGAATTTCGCTTTGAACACAGCAATTGTATTATGAATGCGATGTCGGCAAAATTTGTATTCATATATATACTTCTTCTACACTTGTCATCTCAGATTGGATTGTTGAAACTACGAATTATTTAGCTCGTTAATATATAGCCATGCTTCTATCAAAAGGATATGTATTTGCAATGTGCGATATTAAAGTGTTATGCTTATAATAAACACATAATCGTTATAAAATAAAATTCTCACTATTATCTAGTGCTGGACTATCATAATTTCCTTTAGCGTTGTAATTTGATATCCACAACAGCAGTTACGATATGCCATCCTTTCACACTGTAAATACAGAAAAGTTATAGATTATCCAAATTTGCGTTGTTCATCATTTTTGACAGCTCGTGTGATAAATGAAAGCTAATAAACAAAAGCTGATACACAATTTTACATAAGAAACTATACAATTATGAAAGAATTATTTTGTATTATCCATGAAAAACTTCTCAAAAATTTTTAATATTAAGCTTTTGTCTTATTTATTCGGTCTTATCCATGTATTCCGCACCTCTACTATTCACATCATTTTAGCAATCAAAATCATTGAATGACTATGAAATCACTATTAACAATTGACATGGATAAACAGTGATGTATGTCGACAATGAAAGAATTTGGGTGGTAATTAACTTTGAATTTTTTTTTTTTTATGTATTTAATTTGGGTAAATTGTTTCGAGTGAAAAAAAGAAAAAAAGTTGTCCAAGGTCACATTTGCATGATAAATACTTTCCTATCATCCAATCCCTTTTTCTGATTGAGCAATTAACATGACACAGATTTATCTTTTTATCCAGTCTCTTGAAGTAGTGCAATCCAATTCTTATAAATGTTACACGTCCATAGAATCATATTGGCTTTTAGAAGGGGAAATAGCCCTCATGAATCATGACTTGTTGGTAAAGAGCACTTGATCTAATCTTCATATTTTAAGTTTGAAATCAGAATGTGCAATTTCTTATAATAGTTTAAGATAATCAAAGGTTTGTATGTACTCTTTTAATACAAAGAAGGATTTTGTGGTAGAGAAATGATAATCTTGTTCTAATTATTTTCACTTACTCGTATATGTTTCGCAAATACTTTGTTACTTGCTGATCGCTGCTTTCATTTTCATTAAACATTATTTCTTCTAGATAGATTCACACTTTCAATTTTGATGGGCAGGGGAATTTATTTATTTATATAATTATTATCATCAAATGATTCTTTATAGGTAATTTTGTTAAATAATAAAAATATTATTAACTAGTAAAATTTATGATTTTTTCTATTAAGATATAATATTTAATTTTATTAATAATTTTTATTTTATAATTTTATTATAAGTTAAAATTACTTAAGTAAATATGACAAAATTATTATATATTTATTATTAATTTTCAGATCAATTTAGTTTTTTTTTTAAAAATTAATATTCATGAACAAAAGAATTACAAAAATATGGGGTGCGGAGAACAAACTATGATAGATAAAATTTAGTATTAATTTAAATTTATTATAAATTATATTTTAATATTTTATTTTATTGTAATTTAATTTATATTTTTAATATATATGGATTTGTATGGTTAATAATGATGTATATCACCGTAAATTTAACAACAATAAGGATGACAATTATTGTAAATAAACCAATAGAGTAACCTTTTCTTTGCTTCAGTCGGGCGGCAAGAAAATTAAGTCCTCGTGTCACACTAGTAACAGCGACTGTTCGTAGCATTACTCTTTCCAGAAAGCCAAGCCGAAAGGCGGGCTTTAAGGGTTTTTATTTGAATTTCTTCCCCAATTCAAAACCCTACAAGCTGAAAACTTAATGGCGTTTTCGCTGTTTTCAACTCCACAACAACAGCAACCACAGTCGCTCTTCCAGCCACAACAACAGCAAAACCCCTTTCAGAGCAGCCCACTCTTTTCACAACAACAACAACAACAACAGCAACAATTTCCACAACAACAGCAGCAACAGCAGCAGCAATTGTTTCTTTTCACAAATGACAAAACTCCGGCCAACTATAGCACCAAATGGGCGGATCTTCATCCGGATTCGCAAAAGATTCTTCTGCAGATCGAGTGTGTTTGCTTTCTTTTAATAAATTTTGTTTTTGAGTTCGTTTTGGTTCTTTGCCGTGAATTGCCAACAAGCTAAGAAGTGTTGTTGTGTTTAAGCTCGATAAAGGGGACATGTTCTATTTTCTTAGGGGTTGAAGTAGAGAAACTATGAATTGTTTATTTTTCAACTACATTGTTAGTAATAGAGATACTAGGGTTCAATGAAAGTTAGGGTGAAGAACTCAACTTTAAATTATGAGTTATTAGTTAGATACTGTAATTTTGTAGCTAGGGAAAAGTTTGCAATTTGAGTTGAATTTATGTCAATCATTCTGACTTATTTTTTCTGTCGAGTTTAGATGAGATGTTTGATGGGTTTTGAACTGACGCTTGTAGGGAGCGGATTTTGGAGTACAGGGATGAGAGCCAGAGGCTAGATCTATGTAGTCGTCTTTATGATTCTTCGGTTTCCAATGAAGGGTTCGAGTCTGATGCAAGCCATATTGTTCAAGTATGCGTGTGTTTATGACAAATTGAATGTTTGAATCGATATCTGCTCAATTTTTTTGTGAGGCCTGTATAACACTATTTACAGACATGCTTTATTTTTTTTGTGTGAGGCACTGGGGGGGGAGGGTAACACTATTTACAGACATTCTTTGTTTTTTACTTTTGTGAGCTGTAGTATTTCTTTTGAGTAATATAAATCCCTATTGATAAGATGTACAGTTGTAAATTGGGTTTTGCTTATTCTTTTTACGTGTTCCCATGTATGACCTTTGATATCCCTAATTGATGACTTTTGTACAATGACACTCTTGTCTTCTAATGTTCTGAGTTTGTTGTGTAAAAAATTGTGCTTTGATAGTTCAGTAATTTGGTATCACCAGCTCATGGTCTCTGTTTTTTTAAGGATTCAAGAATGACTACAAACATGTGATTTGAGTTAATCATTTGATCATTGAACCATGTAGCTATCTCAGTGAATATCTGTCATGAATTATTACATTTTTTTATTACACTTTTCTAGTCATCATGTGTAATACTATTGCGTTTTCTAAATGTGTTATGTTATCTTAGAATAGAAATGGCATTATTGAATATTATTAATTTGTTTTGGAAGGAACTTGGGGGAATCAGTACTTCCATGGAACGACAGAAAGTTCAGCTGCTAGAATTGATGGCTGTTGCAAAAGATATGTTACGCAACACGGAAATAGCTGTTCGTTCTTTCATAATGTTGCGACCAAGGTTTCTTCATTCAAATCCAGGGGCTGTTTCTAGTGCAACTGCTCCTTCGCAGGTTCCTGGAGCAACGACAACACCTTCTTCCACTGGACAACCAGCAACTAGCTCTGTTGTCCCAGTTTTTGACTTTTACCATGGACTTCCAAAGAAACCATCACCCTTTTTGCAGCAAACAGTCGCAAGATTTGAGAAATATCTTGGTGAGTGTCGCCAATGGATTGAAGAGTTAGAGCAACTGATTTTCCTAGACTCAGACAGGAATTTATCCAACCATGGTTCCTCTCTACTGCAGTCCCTTCCTCAAGTCATGGAAAATGTGTATAGCTTTTTTGTTCATGTGGCTGCCAAGGTAATGCCAGATACTTTCTTTAGTTTCTTTAGTTAACCTCCCTCTGAAACTTCTTTTATCAGCTTTGGTGCTGGAATATACTTCTTTTAGGGAGAGAACTTTGTGGGATGCTGGTTGACCCTATGTCCCACTTGTATTTCATACCATAAACTACTAGGGAGAGAACCTTGAAGGGTGGAAGTGTATGCTAATGGTTTGAAAATATGACTGACATTGCACATAAGAAGAGCTTGTTGCCATTACATGGCTCATAGTATATCATACTGCCTTATCTTTATATGATTTTGAAAAGGATGTAGTTTCAACTTATTAAGGTGCAGTAAGAATTTTTGCTTAATCATTTGGTAATCTATGCTGTGTTATGTGTTCCTTAGGCAGAGAGCATTCATCAATATGTTGAAACTATGAAAGCAGCTTATCTTGCTGATCAGCGTCGCCGAGGGGATGGTAATGACCCATTTCTTGAGGCTGATCGACGAGAAACAGCGAAACAGGAAGCGGCTGCTAGGAGGGTACATCCAACTTTACATTTGCCTGTAAATTCACAACCGTCAATGCAAGCTGCCGGGTTGCCTACAAACACAGCATCTCCTGGGGTATCTGTTCCCCCCCAGACTTCAGCATCTTCAGCGGTTGGGCTCTCTCTTTTTAGCACACCGTCCTCCACTCCAGCTTCCTCCATGTCATCTTCTCTGTTTGCAATGCCAGCTGCCTCTGCTTCAGCATCCTCGTTATTTGGATCTAGTGCCTCACCCCAAATGTCATCATCATCTTTGTTTGCTGCTTCTACTCCCTCTTTGTTTAATAGTACTGTTCCATCTTTTGCGTCTACAGCATCTGCTGGAGGTTCACTTTTTTCAACACCATATGCAGCAGGTATTGTTAATTCTTTTGGGTTTTAAATTTCAATCTTCTACAATGAAATCAGCATTTGTTTTATCTTTTTCTGTTATTTGAAAACAAGGCTCTTTTTCAAGGCTGGTTGCTTTGAGTCATATTGAATCTAGGCTGACTGTATTGAAGAATTCTGCTTGTGCAAATACCAATTATTTCCTAGATATAACAAAATTAACAAAGCTGGTATCTTCATGGCAGCACTAAATTTGGCGAGTGCAGATCAACTACAACATAATTAATTTTGTTCTGCAAAAGCACTGTGCATTTAGTAGCTTGAGAAGGCCATTCACCAAAAATTTAATAGCCATTGCTTTTGCTGTTGCTTTATAATTTTGGAAAATCCCTCAGATAATTCCCTTCTGGTATTTGTGAAAATTGAGTCTGGCCAGAGAGATTTTCTAGATTCTAATTCGCATAGAACTCGTTGATAGTTGATTTCGTAATCTCAATTAAGTTTTTATGATGTTGTTCAATATTTTGTTTGTATTCTGGTTTATTTATGACGTGGTATTGGTTAAGCAGTTGAAACTTACAAATACTACACATTAAATTCCCACATAACCTGAAATGGTCTTGTATACCATAGGTTATTGTAACCATGGAATGGAAGCCTGACAAGTTTCATAATATGATTAAAAATTAAACTTATCAAATCGTAATCGTCATATTTTATATTATTTCTGCTACTCTCTACCCAAAATAATAATATCAGATATCCGTAGGAGAAAAAAATAAAGGATCTGGTCTTTTATTGTTGTGTAAGGAGGCAGTCCAGACATTATAATTCTAGCAATTGAAAGCCTTAGAGGTTAATTTTTGCAGTTATTGATAAATTTTGTCCTTGCTTTTCCTTTTGTTTCAACCAAAGGTGGCGCAACAGGATCTGGGGCTAGCTTTGGGGCTGCATCAGTGAGTAACAAATAATTCAACTTTTTAATTTTAAATTTCTATACTAATTTGCACCAAGCCTAATTTTTTGTATATATGATCTCTGGGGCTGTGCTTTGCTGTGGAGTTTAGTCTATACCTTACACTGGCTTTCGTTTTTATGTTACACCTAAATACTCAGTTTCCATGTATTGAATTTTCTTACCTTTTCCTCTGTCCTCTCAGAAATCAACAAGGCCCAAAACTCGAACTGCTCGACGCTAATCACTGTGGCTTCAGGTCTAGAAATTTGGAGGGAACGTGCTCTTACTCAAATCATTGCTTGCTTCTAAAGGGATTCACATAGATGCCAAACCAGCAAGTGGCATCATCTGTTTTGAAGTGAAAAGGATCTATAATCACTTCCTGTTTTGAGTCCAGGATGTGAGATCCATGCTTTGAACTTGGAATGTCAAAAAATAATGTGTCTCACCTTACGCGGATTAGTTTTGATTGTTACTTGGATTATATTTACTGATGAACTTATTTATGATTCTATTTGACTAATGATAATTGAAATATTGTTTTCTATCATACTTTTCCGATAGATTTATAGAACAACCTTGTACAGAAATATTTACAGGTAATAAATAATTGAAAATATTATTTTCAAGATTCCACTCAAATCCCATCGATAGATTGGATATGGTTAGACTGCCCGAAGTAGAGTTAATCTGGAGCGCCGATTACATGATCTGTCAACAATATTCTTTGTACAGTAATAGATAAACCACTTTGCCAAAAGTTTCTACATCTTTTGTAGATAACTTCTTTCATCAAATTCCTCCGTCACAAATTTTCTTATGTTCCCATGTAGCATATGCAGTTCAGCTTGAGCTTCAACAACCTTGGGATGCGATTGATCGCCAGAAGAGAATACATGAACATTGTTCTTCGCTTCAATCCAGCTGAGGCCCGGTTCCTTTTCCAACATTGATCCTTTTATCCTTCGCCTTGTTTCTGCAACAGCATCCCATCTCCCTACGGCTGCGTAAAGATTAGAAAGCAATATATAGGTAGCACTATCTTCTGAATCCAATCTTAAAACTTGCTCAGCTGCATGAATTCCCATCCTGAAATTTCTCTTAGTTACACATGAACTTAGCAAAGTTCTCCACAGTTCTATACGGTTTTCAGTACAAGGTGACTCAACAATTAAACTTTCAGCCTCTTCTAGCAAGCCTGCTCGACTTAACAAACTGACCATGCAAGAGTAGTGTTTATACCCGGGAAATAAACCATTTGCCTTCATACGATTCCATATGAACTTCCCTTTTGCAACCAAGCCACTATGGCTGCAAGCAGAGAGCAGAGATAAATATGTTACTTGATCTGGTCTTAGGCCGTGTCTCAGGATTGACTCAAAGAAATTGAATGCCTCCTGTGCCATTCCGTGTTGACTATAACCTCCGAGCATTGCATTCCAGCACTTCAAATCGGGATGGAAAACCTGAGAAAATATTGATTGAGCAGATTGAAGATCACCAATTTTGGCATACATATCTACCAGGCTTCCGCAAACAGACATTTCAACATTATGCCCTGTTTTCACAGCCTGGGAATGAATCATCTCACCTTGCTTCAAAATTGCAAGATCAGCACATGCACTCAAAACGGCACTAAAAGCAAAGCTATCACATTTATGGCCTTCTCGACCCATTTCACAAAAGAGTTTGATTGCACTTTCTCCATCACCCATTCTAGAATGACCTATTATCATCTCGGTCCAAAGTACTACATCCTTTTCTGAAATCAACTTAAAGACGTTCTGAGGAGATTCCACATCACCATTGGTGAAATACATGTTCAAAATCGTTGTTCCCACAAACACAGTCATGTCATATCCCACTTTTATGACTAGGGCATGTAGAGGTTTTCCATAATCACAATCTGGGAAATCAGAAACAGCTGAAATGACGGCCGCAAAAGTATACTCATCTGGTTTGGAAAATGAACTTCTCCGCAACTCCACAAACATGTTCATTGCCCATTCTCCATCTCTGTTTTCCGCGTACCCGGCAATCATTGAGTTCCATGACACTAAATCTGGACTTTTAATTCTGCTAAAAACACTAAATGCTGTTTGGGTGGCACCGCAATTGCAATACATGTAAAGTAACGCATTTTGCAGAGGCAAATCAGCTAGTACGTTTGATATGATCACTCGGGCATGAATAAGTTTTCCGAAGCCATAATTTCCCATTCGACCACAAGCATTTAAAACAATCGAATAAGTAAACAACGTAGGAGTTACGGCAGATCTCACCATAGCAGCATATAGATAAAGCCCTTCGTTCACCTTGTCATTCTTCAAATTCCCAAGAATTATACTATTCCAAGCAACTGCATCTCTAGCACCCATATAACAAAAAATATTCTTCGCAGATTCCAAATCCCCACAATTTGAGTACATACCCAGTAAGGACGTTTGAACACAAGTATCTTCTGAGAATCCGTGTTTTATCACTTGGGCATGAAGCTGGGACCCCATCAACTGATCCTTCACCAATGAAACCGCCTGTGCCAGGCTCGTGAAAGTCAACCCATTCGGCCTCAGGTATTCAAATTCCATCTCATTAACTAATTTGAAGGTCAAATGTGCGTGAAAATCATCACGAGAGTAGGCAGCAATGAGCGCATTATATGTAACCAGACTTCTTTTCGGCATTTTCTCGAACAATTTTCTCGCATCTCTGAATGAGCCGCAGCGCCCATACATTGAGAGTACGTTGTTGTATAGATATGGAGATTGTCCGTTGATAGGTGTGGCGGTGGAAGTTAGGATGAGAGCATGGACTTGACGCGCTCTGTTCAGAGAGTTTATTGAGGTGCATATTTGTATGAGTGTTGCTACGACAGAGGTTTCGTGTGATGGCGGCATAAAAAAGACGACGTCAGTGCCGGTCCGTTGAAATGTAAACTTTCACCCGCCAAAGCTCGTCTGAAAGGATTTAAAAATAGAAAATTATCTTTTTTAACAAGCCGCGGCACTCGAATCTCCAGCAACAAAAAATGCACGGTTTAATGTGCACTAGTAATCAAACGCAGCGTTTTGAATCCTCGCCATTTAAACCGTAACTATTTGGAATTGCAAGCCACCGAAGGATGAAACTAAAAATGTCTCGCCGCCCTGAATGCTCTCGTCTCTACCGACTGATAAATGATTCCGTCCGTCCATACATCGTCAGCTCCATGATTCTTCACTTTCTACTTTTATCATTTTCATTTTTGCTTGTCTGAGTTCCATCTCCACTGTAATTGTAGGAAACGGAGGGAGTTTATTTGACCGAAGAGAAAGAAAAAGAACTTCTGGCATCTCTTTCTCAGGTTCACTCGCATTTCGCTCCTTCACCTAATCTAGCTTTTTTAGTTGCTCACACAGAGGAATATATCTACATAAAATTAATATCTGTTTCAGGTTTTGAGACAAATTCAGCTCTGGAGTCGTGAACTCGATCATGATTGTGACGATGAATTGAGAACACCATCCAACGACCATCATCGGTTATACAACATCATAACTGACTTGGTATTTGCTTATTTGATTGATGTAATTATATTTTTGGAATGAAATTCTCAAAAATTTGAAGCCCAGCCTTAAAAGGAAAAAAATAGTTACGACCTGACAAATCTCTTCAGTCAATATAATAAAATTGTATGCTTACGTCATTAAAATATTTTCAACTGTTTGTGGAAGTTGTTCGTACAGATTGTTATTATTTGAGGAGCTCTAGTTACCGCAACTGTAAATTGCTTAATATGGTAAGATTTTGAGGTTGATCTTGGGCATTTGACCTCTAAAATCTTTTCTTTTTGGCTGCAGATATTTTTGCTTACTATTAAGAATCGATATGTTCAACATTTGGCTGGCAACATTCTAGTTGTCATCTCTGAATTCCTGATTACATCTGTACGTAGATACGTTTTCCTTGATATTAGGATGGTGCAGATTGTTATGAATTGTGGGCTTTGTTATATTAGTGATAATTGTTTTGCAGGGAAGAAACTGGGATATCTTTATTCATTCCCTGTGTCTCTGTATGGAGTTGGCGGTTACCAATGTATTGTGTTTTACTTGTGCATCTTCAACAGCTGAATCAGGGAGTTCATGCTTTGATTCGTCAAGGTTTTTGGTTCTCATAAGACCTAGATTGAAAAAGGCTGGGTGGTCTACATTGGCAGAAATTGTTCGAGTTTTACGAAACATATTAAAATGTTTAAAGCAAAAATATGATAATGATGATAATCTTGCCAAAGATTGTTTAGATTCAGTACATTCTTGTCTTTCAAATGTGCCTTGGGATGCCATGGATGTTATTTATATCACTCAGAATAGCTTTACTGGAGACATTTTGGGTCTGAGAACCTTGGATGAAGAGGAGTCTAGGGTTGTGTTTCTGGGGAATTTGATTCAGTTATTGAGTTCAATGGTCGAGCAAAGCGGTTCTGTCCATAATGCAGCTCATTTTTTAGAGAATCATCCAATTCTTTGTGTAATCGCCAACCTTGTGCCCAAACTTTTCTACTGGTGCCTCAGCATGCAAGGAGAACATTTTATGACCTGCATTTCTCAATACTTCAGACACAAGTTGCTGGTATGGATTTCCCTTAGTTGCTTCCTTGATGAATTCAAAAACCAAGACCTGGAAATATTCTTCACTTACTATTCTTAGAACCGTTTAGAAATAAAATCTCTCATTGTTGGTAAGCAGATCTTGGAATCCCAGTTGTGCCGCATTTAGAAATATTTTCTTAGATCTTATTCCAATTTGTGGAGTCTAGGATAAGAAAGAAAAGCACCAAGTTATAGGCCAGTGTCGTAAACTTTGATGGATGTATTACATCTATATATTGTTGCTTCTAGGTAAATCTCTAAACGTGCTGATCAGCTTGCCACTATGCAACAGATGCAGATGTCACTTTATATACTAAAATGTTTACAATGCATGCTCTTATCTGCTGGAGGCACACAAGCTAAAAAATATTTAATTGTAGATTTTTATTACTTTCAATACTATTATTTTAGCAACTACTTTTATTACATTATGCTAATATGTCTAGTATTAACATAACTTAATAAATCCTTTTACAGGCTATACAAGTCTACCTAATTACTTGCAATAAAACATATTTTGCAGGCTCTAATGATTAGGTTGAGTTTCCAAATTTGTCTGGATTGTTGCACTCTCATTTCGTGGTTACAGCTTCTTCATAATTACTTTGAAGAGATCTTGTACCAGCCAATAACTTCAATTGAGTCTATTCGTGATGAGTGCTTAGAAGGTTCTCCATTTCTATTGATTAATTCTGATGGAGAAGCATATAATATGTGTTCTTATAACTTACAAAGACGAGCTGTTTTCCTTTTCCTGAGGTGCTCCTTCAGTATGATCAGCCTAAAAGAAGATGCCAAAAAGCATTGTGCATGTGTAACTGCTGACTCATGCTTGACATTTGACACAGATTTGGATTGTATTGGTAGAAAGAAAGGTTTGTTAGAGCTATATAGGTGGCTTCAAGAGCATCTCCCTCTCGGTATGTGTCTAGATTATGAAATATACATGGAAAAGTGCGTAGACTTTTCAGTATCCTTCCTCCGGCTATTTTTGCATGAGGTTTGTCTTCTGCCCCAAATGCAATTTTCCTTTAAAATCTTCTTTGTTTCACATTGATATGATTGTTCTGAAGATTTATGTCCTAAAATTTGTTACTGCATGTTGAAATTTCCAACTGTGCCAAAGAATCTGTAAACTGAGGATTTGTGTTATATTTTCAAGTGGTATGAAAATCCATGTTTCTATGTCTCTTCACATTTTTTAGTTATGGTATCTATTTGTTGTCAAAGTTTATCAATGTATCTTATGTGAAGGGAAAATTGTTTTCACTGTGCACCTTTTTTTTTTTTTTTTTGTGGCAGAAGTAATTTGATGAACTCATGTGAAGAAAGGTTTCAGGGCTGCAGGGTTTATGCAAATTTTGATTTATAGACATTGTAGATGTGATAACAGATTTATTAGTTTTGTTCTTTAAGTAGATTCATTTCAAAGAGACCAGAAATGCTGGATTGCCATTTTATTTATACACAGTTAGGTTCTTTACTCATATTTTGGGATTAAAGTGTAAGTTTTAAAAAGCTGGAATCTGTTTCACACATTTCGACTGATCAGTTGGAGTGGTTGAGAGGCCTTGGCCCTTGCTCACATTCTTGGTGTTCTTGATTGATAATTGGAGTGGTTGAGGGCCTTGGCCCTTGCTCCCATTCTACATGTTCTTGATTGATCAGGGCATGGTGGCAAACCAATTCCATGTTTATGCTGACAGAAAGAGACACTCTTGAGAATGAAGAACGGTGATGAGCCAGTATATGTTTTTGTTTTAGGTAGAATGACGTAGGACAATTTAGAAGGCTTTGTATTTATTTGATTTCTTGTTTTAGTTCAATTTGTCTTAGTTGTTTTTTTAGGTTAGTAGAGGGTCTTATTTGAGTAGTTTTGCTATTCTAGTTACATTAAGTTATAGATAGTGCAAATGAGTTTTTTTTTGTAGCCTTTGAGAAAGAGCTTTTATTATTCAACTATTTTCCATGGAATGAACTCTTGGTTTGAGTTGTTCTTGTTAGTTCTTGGCATTTTGCAAAATTGATGGAAATTTAGTTTATTTCTTGATTCCGACAATTCTTATGCTAAATGTAGTATTGAAAATATCCTCCTATTTCAATTTTATATCTTGCCCACCCTCATATCATAGACTAGGGTATGGCATGATTTAATGTCTTACAATAGGTGAGGTGACCAGGCAAGGGAGCAAATTTGATGTGTAGAATTTGTCATGGGCTTGAGTCATTAGTACTTACAAATGAGAAAACGCATCGGTTGTCTTTATAAAATGCCAAGGCAATATTTTGAAATATTTTTGCCCATACGGAGAGTAATATTTGCAATTTCTAAACCCATTATCAATATATGAAGGCACCTTTTATATATATTTTTTTGTCAATCTGAATGTTTGGTTTATAATTATTTCCTTGTATAATACTCTATGTATGCTGCTCATTAAACATGAATTCGATTCCGGTAGTTGGCTTGTCTCTATTTGTTTGAGTTTTTACATGATTTATTTTGTCTTTTTGAAAGAAAAGAATGTTGAAAAGGCAAAAATTCTAACCATTTGTTACCCTATTGAAACTGTAGGATGATTTATTATTCAAAGTGCTCCTGCAACTGCTTAGTGTGCCATGTTGTGTAGACCAAAGGTGAGGATTAAAATTTAGTTGATTTTGCTGCCTTCGTTTATTAGGAAAATTTTTAATGAACTCTTTAGCTGAATGTAGGTTAAACAAAAGAAATTGGATATCTCAAGATGTTAAGGAAGATATTCATTTTCATGTGTCAAATGTTTTTAATCCTGTACATCTATTCCATCTATTTCTTGCAGAGGTAAGTCTTTTATATCCACAAGTTACAGTTCTTCCGTTAGTAGTGGCATTATCTGTTGGAATCATGGATACTATCAGTATATCTTGTGTGCAGTTACACTATGACCATCATGTGCTTCTTGATTACCTTATTTCAAAGGACACAGGAATTGATTGTGCTGAATATCTTTTAAGGTGTGTGTTCTGGTTGCTTGCTTATTTTCCTTGCCTTTTCACTTATTTAGAAATTTTAAATTCACTGAGATTATCTGGCTTGATAGTTTGGTAAACCAAGAATATTGATGAATTTATTTGTTGCACTTGTTTTATTTAATTTGATTCAGAGTAAAATTTGCTTCATTAAAATATAATTGTCTCTAAGTTGCATGTTTTTTCACTGTCATTTAACATATTTCTGTCTAGGTGCTTACGGTTGGTGAGTGATTCATGGCCTTTGTTCATGGAATTTTCGCTAGGTGGAAAAGTTAGAAATCAGTTATCTGATAAGAGAAGAAAAGTGGTATTGGAAAGCTCAGATAATCAGTGCAGGCCTTCATCTACAACCATAAAAACCATTCTTCCATCATTTGACCAGGAATGTGAGAATGACCTTGAGTGTGACATTAAGCACTACTTTGTTAGAGGGTTGCATTATATGGAAGCCAAAGATTGTTTGCTTTCTTTGAAGACATCTGTGGAAAACCTCCATCAGAAGAATCTGTTTTTATATAATCCAGAAGTGCTCCTAAAACGGTGTTGTCTTCTCTCTGTCACCATATTTATTTAAGTTGTGGTAATTTTTCTTTGTGCTTTCGGTAAATGGTTCTACTGTACTCATAAAAAAAAAGGGAAGAAAAAGAAAGGATTTTTTGTTTTTTCAGTTGGGAAATTGATTAACTAATATCTTCTTGTTTATGTTAGCAGTATTCCTAAAATAGTCAATGTTTTCAGTAGGATTAATCATTGGTGGAATTCTCAAGGATGGTGCACTGTTTTGGAAACACCTGTGCTTGTATTAGTGGCTAGTTGCGAGGATTTTCTGATGTCATTAAATTCACAATGTTTTATGGTAATAGGTCAGAATGATGTTGAACTAGTTTATGTTAAAAAATGAGTTGAGCTATAACTCTTTATCTCTAAAGCTAAATTTTACATTGTGAATCTATTAGATAATGCGCTTAGGAGCTTAAGAGTCCTTTTTATGGATGACCACAAAGTGCGTGTAACTGAATGTTTAGTGTGGAAATACAGATTTTCTTGACCTGTCTTAATTATGATAACTGAATTTATTTTATTCGTTTATTTATTTTGCAGTTTAATTAGATTTCAGGAACTTTGTTCCAAGCAAGACGACTGTAACAATTTGAAGAATAGAGGACCAATTTAGGAATTTCAGCTCTCCAGTATTCTTGAGATTAAGAAGAAAAGCTGAAAAAGAGATCCTGAAAGCCTATTCTTGAAAAAGGGATCCAGTCAGCCTATTTCTGATGCATTTGTTTAATCCGTAAAAATGAAAGTGGAAATATTTATTCGAGCAACTGGGTTTGGAAAAAGTTCTGTGGTTTGTCAAAACTCATTGAGGGAATATTCCTGCTGATAGTTCTATGTTATTAATTATAGAGAATCTTGCAACAGTTGACGGAGGTAAGAATATTACCTGCTATTTCAAAGGCAGTTGAAGTAACATAAATTCTTTATAATCTGACCTAGTAACAGTGGAAATTTTCTTCTGTTATTATAAAGGAGTCAAGAAGAAAGAGACCACTGAACTCATTTTATTTTCCTTGTCTGTTTACTTAAATTTACATCTGAAAGTGGATGCATCGAAAGTGTCTTTTATGAGGATTGCATTCACCTTATTTTGGCCACATTTCTCTCTCTGAAAGGTCGTTGGTTCATCTGAGCAATATTTTTCTTCTAAATATCTAGTAGCCACATTTATGACAGCCAACCAAGTGTTTAGGTGAATATGTGTGATATGACATCTGTTCTGATATGTGTAACAAGTAACATGATATTGGCATAGGAATGGCACCGTCCTATTCAAAGGAACTAAACTGGTGGGCCCAAATGAGGTTTTCCTGTAGTAAATAAGTAAAAGGCTAAACTACATACAAGTGATGGAAAGACTTCTAGGAAATGGAGAAAGAGGGAAAGAATTTTGTGTTGGTTCGTGGCGCTTGGTGTTGGTATAAGGTGACAACTCTCTTGAAATCAGCAGGTCGTAAAGTTACAGCTCTAGACCTGGCTGGGTGTGGCATACACCCTAAGCAAGTTCACAAGCTTCATGCACTTTTGGATTACTTTGACCCTTTAATGAACTTCATTGCATCTCTTCCACCAGAGGATAGGGTGATTCTGGTTGGCTGCAGCATGGGTGGGTTCAGCATATCTGCTGCCATTCAAAGGTTCCGTGAGAAAGTTTCTGTTGCTGTTTTTTGCACTGCTTTTATACCAAGCCATGACCGCGGTTTCAACAACTTTAGTTGAAGAGGTACCTGATCTCTCTCTCTTGTTTGCAAGTTCACACACTCCACCGTGTAGCTTAGGGATGCACCTTCGCTGGTCAAGATCCATGTACTGTTACCACTGACCAGTATATGCAAACATTACCATGTGTTTATGCACGTATCTACTTAATTACAAATTTTCCATACCGAATGACTTTAAATTTATCAAGTTGGGGCAGTGAAATGATGTGATAAATAAATATAAAAATTGTAGAATTTGTCATCCACTTGTCTACCATATCACAAATTGTGTCATTTAGAATAAATTTTGGGGCATGTATTGTTAGATGCCACTATTTTATTATTATTATTTTTTGTATACAGGGAAACTCATATACCCGATCACCACCAAGGCGTCCAGTCAAGTACTGGACTGACGCACCTCCTGAGGACGGGATCTCACGAATCACTTGACAATCATCCTTAATCATAGGGTGCGTGCATAGGAATCACAAGTAGTGGTACTAAATATAAAATAAAACCCCTGACTTTGACTCGTTGACATTTTAACAAAAAAAACAAAAAAATTCTGAAATAAAAATCAAATTTAAAATCTTGAAAGTCCTAGGTTCTACCCCCACCATCAGATCAAACGGAGAGAAGGGTTGTGTTTAGGGTTGATGAATACCGTTATATCGCGTCCCACATTATTTGGGAAGAAAACTTTGGACAATGTAGCATTATTCGTGTGTACACTCTGTACAAACATTTCCTGATGTGTTTAAAACTACATTTCTCATTGAAATGGTAGCCTTATAAATACGCTATGCTTGATAAAATAGATGGACTCAACAATGGCTTCATTAATCAAATCATTTGCTCTGTTTGAGACATCTTGATTCATGTTTTTGTTTGCAAATAAACTTTATAAGAATTTTTCATCAATTTGGATTGCATTGGAGCGCTTTTAATCCGAGCCTACCGAAAAATGTGAACAATGACTAATGTGACTATGAATTCTAATCGAATTGAAATGCTAACTTTCATTGTAATCCCGAAATGGTATTGAGCTCTGAACGAATCAAGCTCGTAATTTCTGACAAAAATGACCTGCGGTGAATGAGTGCGGACAATGACCGCGCATCAAGTTCACTTGACGTACTTCACACGATTCTTTCTTGATGTTTCTAGGAAGAATCATTTTCAAAAAGAAACAAAACGTCTCTCTCTTTGGCTGAATTACCAAGGGTCCCATATGAATATGATGAACATCTCTTAAAACATCTCTCCTTTATGGATGTTTTAAGTATGTACAATGCAACATATTGTGGCGTAATATGGTTTTATAACTATATTTTCTCCTATAAGACAATGCCGCAATGATATAATGATATAATATTACCGGAGATGGATAGAGTTTGAATAATAAATAATATCAATACAATATAATTTATTTATTATTTAAGTTAATATAAGTATGATTTATTTATTATTTATATTAAAAATGTAAATATCAATATCTTTTATTTATTTATTTATATTATATTATATTATTTTTTATTTTAGATTTTTGACAATATATAAGTT
>JAVXUL010000020.1:4334038-4344770 GCA_035590515.1 Trichilia minutiflora
TATATATTGGAAAACACCGTAGTGTTGGCCATGGAAGTGCCCATGTCTATAGCAGTGATGCGGTGACCAGCACGTATTAGCAGGGTCAAAACCTTGTACCAGCACCGGACTCCACGGTAAACTCCATGAACTAAAACAATATATGCTTCTTTCCATTTTCCATGGCCTACCTTGTAGCTTTAATTTTGAACCCCAAAATTATAGACTGGTAGGTTTGAAAGGGATATAAATACTCACAAGTATATGCATTGTGGAGCTGAATCTGAGTGTTCAATAGAGTAATTTCTACCGCTAAAATTTATCCCCATTAATCCAATCTATGTGGATGCAATGAAATTTATCCCGTAATATATTTGGTATAACTCACTTTCACTTGAAAATAAAATTATAAAAAATATTTGATAAAATTAATTTTTAATATAACTCGCTAATATTTTAACAAACACTTAATATTTTAGCTCCCTTTTCACTATAATAGTGAGTAATAATAATTATATAATTATAATACCTCAATATTCAATATTCAATATGTTCAAAGATGAAAAGCCAACTAATTAAAAGTCTACTCTCAAAATCTTTGTTCCTTAATATCTATTAATGACAATTCATAAATAAATTTACAAATTTTAAGAAGTCATTTATTCATTCATAAATTCATTGTCAAACTTTCTAGAAAGTCTAATTCAAAAATAAAATTTAGAAAATCATTCACGGTATTTTTTTTCTATTTTTTGATTTATTTTTTACAACAGCAATGGAGTAACCACACCATCTTAATATAAAAAATACTCAAAGATGAGAAGTCACTCTGTTAAAAGTATCCTCTCAAAATCTTTGTTCCTTAATATCTACTAAAAACAATTAATATATAGATTTACAAATTTTTAATAAGTCATTTATTATTATTTATTTATTCATAAATTTATTGTTAAACTTTGTCGAAAATCCATTTTTTAAACTTTTGTAACGAAAATTACAAACATTGAAATTGTTGTGGAAAACTTTGCATTTCCAGCCAACTAAATTACGATAAGGCACTACTGGATACTACACAGCACAAGATACAGAAATACATGGAGGCCAATGGTCATCGCTATCCTCGTTCGTCAATCCAATCAATAACATTCCTCCACTGTCTCCATTAAGGCGTACAGCTTCTTTAATAGAGGAGGGCAAATGGCATCAAATGCTCCGTTTACAACCCTACATGAGAAAAATACCAAGCAGTTTATAGCCTCGAGCGATAAAGAAATAATAGGAATTGAAAGGGTATCCTTATCTTTTACTGGGACCAATTTCTGCAACATGATTCACTGAAGCTCTAATCCAACCAAACCTGTCAAGGGATTAGCACGAGATTTTTTGCATGTTAAATTAGTGAAAAGACAGAAAATCCATCAGTTGTGGGAAACATTTTCGTGTTTTGCTCTCCGCAAGTGCAAAGAGCAATCAATCACCAAACACATTATGGCCCTAAAATTGGGCCACTACGTATAACCCAAATGATGAAACAAATACGTCCAGTACATCCAAAAAATAAACAAATAAAGGAGCAACAACCTCAACTTTTCCTCAGACCCATTTGCCACACCTATCATTTGCTATCCAATCCTTCCCACCCGTGCAAAAAAATTAAAAAATAAAAAAGCCCATAACTTGAAATATAAAAATAAAAAATTTAGCACCTTGTTCTTGGCTCTGAAACAAACAACAGAATAGCGTGTACAGTACAAATTAGTCACCACAAGGAGGAAGAAATAAGAATGAGAAATGGTAAAGGATACGAGGTACAAATGGAGTACATTTACAGAAATTGTGCATCTGAACAAGAGATTATGGATTTGCTTCACTTATCCAAGGTCCTCAACTCAAATATTCTTATTCACATTATTATTAGCAGAATAAAACATTTCACCTCCAGAGTTTATGAAGTCATTCAGATCACCAATGCTGATAATCAGCTAAGCATGGTCGGATGACCAGTTTGGAGCATTCTCTTGATCATATCCATCCCAAATGTAGAATCAGATGAACTGGGAATTATAAGCAAAACATTAGCTCAGTCGTCTATCAAAAATCTTCTTCGAAAACAGAAATGATACTGGCATTAACTTTATGTGTGAATTTAGAAAATAAAGGTATGGCATTAAGGACAATTCATCTATATGAGTTGACACAAATGAATTAATAACTATGAAGGAAATGTTCCACATCAGGTCTGAAGGTTGGGAATTAAGATTCACTTATTCTACACCAAGTAATCAATTATACCTTAGACTTCCTAATCATATGAAAAGTAATCAACTATATGGAAAAAAAAATCAAAACGAATAAAAGGACTAGAAAGAAAATCATAAAGAAACATAGTGAACAATGAGTCACACCTCCACCAGGATATTTCTTAAAAGAACCCTCACAATTTGTACATATTAAAATTCACTTCTCATGTAGAATACTGAATTTCTAGAATCATAAACCCTTCATCTGTAATCAAACCTTCTTACCAAAAACTCTTCTAGATGTCCTCAACAAAAAGAAAAAAATTTAGCTGGTTAGTAACTTTAAAAGGTTGAAGTTATGAATGTGATAGTGCAGACCTAAATCATGTCTGTGACATTATATTGCTCCAATGCAGTTGGATGTTAGGATTGTCACATTATCAATATTTGATGAACTTTGTGCTGGCTAATAAATACATCAGATCTTACCTGGGATGATAAATAATCACGAGTGCTGAACCAAAATGAGGAAGAGGGATAAACAATGTGCTAATAAATACATCGGATCTTACCTGGGATGACAAATAATCACGAGGGCTGAACCAAAATGAGGAAGAGGGATAAAGAATGCAGAATGATTCATGTTAGACCTCATGCTATTCATTTGTTCCCTCAGCTATTCATTTGTTCCCTCAGAGTTTTGTCAACCTCATACAAATAATGTCTCCAATGTTATATTGCTCCAAAGAAGTTTTTTGATGAATTATATTTTTTTCTCTGTGCTACTATCCTTCGACTATGTTAGCATCTATAAATCCCCATAAGCCCCGAATTGTAACTAACCTGTGTTTCCTCCATGGGCATTAATATTATCCAAAGGAATACCCAGGTAACGCATTAAACAAAAAGTAATAAGCACAGAAAGAGGTTTCAGCAATACAAACTACAATAATATAAAGATCTTTTGAGGATAAGGGAACCACTGTAACACCTAGGTAACCCATGAAACAAAAAGTAATAAGCATCGAAAGAGGCTTAAGTAACACAAACTACATTAATATAAAGATCTTTTGAGTATAAGAGAACCACAGACCTAAGAAAAACAGTGAACATAAGTACAAGTTTTGTCATGTTTATGTTCACCCTTCCTCCCTATCCAATTTTTTCTCTCACATATCTACAATCTGAAAGACTATAGAGTTTCTTCCATACAAAAAATTGAAAGTAATATGTGAACTTTATTGCTTAAACATTGGCAATAGGACAAGTGAAAATTATTCAAGGTAACCAACAGTAACCTAAAATTCATCCAATCTAAGACAATGTATCACTTTGAGTTTTAAAAAAAAATCACCAAAGCAGTAAGAATGCTGAGACATTCAAAGGGAGAAAACAAACAATAACATGAACATCACCAATTTTAACATACACAGCATGCACGATTATTTTAAAGGGAAAAGTAAAATACTAGTGAAAAATTAAAATAAACATCACATGAATGAGGTAAAAGCCAAACCAGAACTGACCTTGTTATGGTTATTTCAAAGGGAAAATAGACAACACCCTCAACTATTGGGGGAACATGATCCTTCTTCTCATTAACAAATTTTATTATTTGGAATAGAACATCACAAAGAGAAGCTTCAAGCGCTGTCCGGCGAACACTTCTGTCATCAGGTGAACTCTCTAAATTCAAGAGAAGAATGAGCCAAAACAAAAAACAACTTTCCTTTATACCAGGGCAGCATTAGAAATTTTTTGAAGTTAAAATATGAAGTAGTTATAATACCTCCAAGGTTAATTACAACTTTGGAGTGATGAGACTTGCCAGAGTGAGCTTTTGGAAGTTGGGTAACATTCAAATTCACATACCACTGCTCCCAATAAAGGCGTTCAATTTTGTTAGTGAACCATGATTGCTGTGTATTTTTTACTTCATAGAAAGATAGACATATCTGCATCATTAATTCAGAGATTAATAAACAAAAGGAAAACTTTTAAACAGCAAAACTTGTGAAACTAACCAAATTAGGGCAGGTGGAAGAACCTAAGCCTCAACTAAAATATAAATCTAAGATGCAGTAAAGTCCTGGATGAAAGTTACAAAACTAAAATGTTCTGACTAAAGACGGTAGTCAACATCCATTGTCTGCACAAATCAGATTTTGCCTCCATGATCAAAAGATTTGTAACTGTTCCGAATAGGTTTCAATTTGAGCATCCTTTCTTATTTTCATGGATATTGCACACCACAACAACATAAAACTTTCACAACTTTAGAGGATTATCAATATGTTAACACATACTGACCTGACTTTTCTTGTTAGGATGTTTTTCAACCCAACTAATGAATTGCTCAATTTTCTCATCTATTTCCTTCACAACTTCTGCATCACCACATTGTACCTACACAATAAGTATTATACCATTCAAATAACAAAAGAAGATAATCAATAATTCTAAAGATATTGAATCTCTTCTCTCCCTCTGCTGCAGAAAACTGACATATCTATATCACAGTAAAACAGGAAGTCCTCACATATGTGACTTCAAAAAGTTCTAGATCAACATCTTTGGGCCGCACAAGACCTAATGCTCGATGAAACACAATTGTATGTAATATGCCTGCAATCAATATCACCTTGCCACTTCAGTCCTATCCCTTTATCAATTCATCCATTCATAAGCATACGGAATTTTAACATTCATAAATCCAAACATATATATAAGAATCGCAAACATTGACTTTCAACTGTCTCAGATTTGGTCGAATCATTGATATTCAAGTAAATAAAGAGCCTAAGAATCACAAGAACATAGAAAGTGTAAGCTAAAATTAGTAACTTACAGCGTAAAACTTCGCGAATTTCATAGTGTTCGACTTCCTACAAAGAATAAACAGTATAAAAAACTGCCATATGAACCAAAACAAATAGGAATCTGTGACTAAAGCAAAGAATTAAATAGAGAAAATGAATCTAATGACGATATTAATCGATAACTCAATTATGATTACCAGTTCTTTGAGTTGGCAGACTTCGCAGTTCATGACTGAGAACTCGAAAAGGAGCAATGTAGCATGAAGGAAAGAGAGTTTTGGAATGAGTTTTTGAACCTCGGAGAAGGGTGGTACTGTGGCGACGGGAGATTGGTTGCTCACAAAACTCAGAAGCCAGTGACTCGTGGAAGTTATCTTTCCTGGAGTGTTAATCTTGTTGTTTAAGATAATCAAATTGGATATTTTTGGAAGTTTAGCAAGTTTTTTATTTTTATTTTTGATAACTCCATTCCAATTATTCAATTTTATTTAATTAATTTTTGAAAAAATACTAACAAAGCATATTTTTACATATTATAATCAAAATATCTCATTTCATAATTAATTAAAATCAAATTTAAAATATTTTATTTAAATTATAAATAATTAATTAAAATTATATTGATTACGTGAGTCCAAATCACACGTCGTATTTAACAAGTTATCCGAGAAAAAACTAAGCGGACGTTTTGTACTATCGTAATCAGGTTGGGTTGAGTTGGGTGGGTTGGATCGAATATAATTGAACCCGTATGATTAGTTGACTAGTTTTTTAAGAATCACACTAGCAACTTGCACTTCAAGTGATCATTATATTAAATATTAACATAAGATTATAATAAAATATAATGAAAAAATATGAGCTTAAATTAAATTAAATCTTATTTGAAATTTGGATTATTTTTTGAATTTTAAATTTTAATTAGTTATTTGTATGAATAATGGAGATGATAATGGGGTGGGTCCAGCTGGACGGGTCCATCCCGTGTATGACCTATTCCCATTGCCCAGAACAAGGGAGGAGAATGGGTCCGTAGTACCAATTTCATTTCGTTTTTCAAGAAAATATCTATTCTTTTAACTGCTTAAATAACTTGAAATTCTATGTTTTGGTCCGGGTCCATTGGTCTTTACCACATCACAGGCTTATTATCAAGTCGGCCCAATTAATGCCAAAAGCCTCCAAAGCTTTTGACCTTTTTGTTTTTGGTGCGTCATTCAAGCAAGACGTTAACTATTCATAAAATGGAGACCAAATTTCCAAGACACAAAGTCTTTCTAATCTATTTGTCGTTGACAATTAGATGAGAAAAGTATCATCAAAACATAAAAGATCGGCATTAAAATTGAAAAAGATATAAAAAAATAAAAAAAAAAATGAACCAAGCAAAATCTGTCACTTCCATTTTGCTTTTGTGTTGGAAGGTAGTGAAAAGATAGTGATACAACCTCAATCCCATTACCTGGCCTTTCTACAAGAAAGAAATGGACGACCAATGGGTATGTGGGGTTTCGAAATCAAACCTCATCATTCTTTTGGAATAAATTAACAGTAGGCCTCGTGGGGAAAGGGAAGGGGAAGGCTATATGCACTGATCCTTAACTTCTATCAGCCACCACGCTCACAAATTAAAACTATTTTTAAAATTTTCACTAATAGGACATTTATTTGACAAGAAGAAGAATGTGTTTAATCATTTCCTCAATTGTTAGATCAAAAGGGTATTTGATGTTTCTTCGCACTAATTGTTCACAAAATGAACTTCTTGTGAACCTGCGTGGTCACAAATCAAAAATAGAATGTTGGGTATACACATTGATTCACAAGCTGGTTTAGATCACGCTTTTCTTAGGGAACATTTGTCATAACTCTAGTTTTATTTGTTGGATCTTATCATTTAATCAAAAGTTCAAACTATTAGTATATATGGCCTAATTTAATATTTTAATTTTATACTTCAAAATAATTACCACATTATTTTTTTTAGATGTAATAATAAATTTTTTGATGGTAAAAATTTGTTGATTCCCGTATAACCCTTTGGTATGGGGCATTTTGATCTTTTTAATTTGAAAAGGGTCAAGGACACGGTCATCAATTTTTATGGATAAAGTTTCAACATATAGCGTGTGACTCAATTTCACTTGAAAGGTTCTGTCCCATGTCCATGTGAAAGTTTTTCTGTATGTATTCTTCCTGCTTGTATGTACATTTATAGATTCCAGAGCACAAGATTACTTGTCGCTAAGAAAAGAAATGGGGTGTTTTCTCTGAAAATCTAATATATATACTAAAATTTAAAAGATATGCTTTCTGCTTGTATATATATGTATAGACTCCAAAGCACGAGATTACTTGTCAATAAGGAAAAAAATGTGTTTTCTCTGAAAAATCTGATATATATATATATATATATATATTCAAATTTTATATCAAATTTTATAAAGTATTCAATGTTTAAAATTAGGATCTATCGAAATTCTTCTATGATAGACATTTTTTATTTCCAAATAAGAATTAATATTTATCATTCACTTATAGGTTTATATGTGACAGTTGATAATTTTATTTTACATTAGTCTAACAATATTCTCAAATATGACCCAAGCAAGCTACCATACGCCTTTTGATCAGTAAGCAAATTCAGTCACGCAATCAGACTGAGAGATGCGTTCGATTTTGTTTTTATCAGAGTGAGAGAGATGTAAGTTCCACATAGGATCCGATTGCCTTATGGTGTCATCAAGATCAAAGAATATGGGCTCCACGTATTAGTTTATTGTAATTTTAAACCTCATTAATTTCTTTTCTTTTTTCTTTTTACTTTTAGCTACTGTTGATATTCCTGATTGGAGCATACAGTGCCAAAGATTGGCATTTGAATCTTTTATAGATTCATTATCACATCACCATTCACCCCCATCTAATCTAATCATAGCATTCCGCACTGCAGATAACTATTTGTTACTTGTTAATAGTGTGGGGGAAATCAAAGTGCCCTCCCTTTTACTTGCTTTATTTCATTTCATTTCATGTCTTCTTTCCAGTGTTTTGGCTCCATCTCCAAGCAAACGTTTTCTTCACTTCGAATAATCTTTATATCAATTCATTGCCCACCTCATATATCATCTTTATAAAGCATACATCCTGTATTCATACGTTTCATTTCACAAATCACAACTTACATTGGATCAGACATCAATACCGTGTTGTATTCTCCGTTGGGATCTTCAATGTAGATGACTTCTGGACTATTAGAATCACACACGGTTAATGAGGCTTATTAAACTAATAATGATAGATTATTTTATTCTTGTAAAATCCAGCACATGCATCAGAATGAAAAAAATGAATCTGTGCTTGGTAATACTAACGTAATATTATAAGAGCAATGCTTGAGTGGAGGTGGGAGGTGGGGGGTCCTCGATTTTGATGTCAGCAAGGAATTCTTAGTGTTTCAAAAGGGAAAAGAACCTCATCAGTATACATGACCGAGTAAAAATTCCACCTCTCCAATAAGAATCCATCCACATGCCATGCCTACATATACTTTGTTCAGAAACAAGACCTGTAAAATTCCTGCAACCATTAGATATTGTCCATGAAAATTTCTCTTTTGTCAGTTTGAAACCTCCATTACCGTCAAGACCACGACTCGGTTTTGCTGCATACTCATCAGTGGGTCCCGTGAAATAAGAACCATCCATTTTTCTCCTTTCAAGGCATTCCTACTCTATTCATTGAAAAAGTGTGCTTTTTAGAAGACTCTTTGATCTTTATAATGGTGCCAATGGCTGGCTGGAAAAAGAGATTTTAAGAGTGAATATATAAAAAATCCTGAAAAAGACTATATATAGCTTACTGTGAATTTCAATATGTTCTTTAAAGACACTGTATATAGCTGGAGGAGACTGACTATGTGATGGAAGCTTAATAATAATTTTGGGTTCAGACTCGTGTTGAGTCAAGCTTATTAATTCAATTTATAGGGATGTGGGTCATCATACAGTTGATTGGTTTGGTTTTGGTTATAATTCTATAGTTAGAATAGTTGAAGATGAGCCATCATGGGTTAAGTTTTTTTGCTTGGTGGGTCTCTTTTGGATGAAAAAGACTGATACATATGGAGACTTCAAGCCATATTAGTAAATTAATTGTTCTTCGGTTAGTCCGGAAAATTTCTTCACATAATAAAAATGGTATTATTTAGAAAGAATTAACGTGCAAAGAATGTTTAAAATAATTCAACTCTTTGGCCTGTTTTTCCATGTTAGTTAAATTCAAATGTTTTTGCATCTTATAATCGTAATCATGTCTTCATAAAAACCTGGAATATGTGATCGTTTACTTTTCCTTTCACATTCATCCTTTTACTAATAACTTCTGTTAATTATATTTAAAAAATAAAGACGGAAAATTAAAGTATTAGCTAAAGAATCAATAAAGACACTGAAAAGTATGTCTTCAGCTACTGTTTAGTGTATCTTCTTAATTTCCCACTTGATGAAACGTACGCTGAAACCACTCAGGCTTACTTTAGTTATTTATAAACTCACTCTTTCCCAAATGGGGAAAAATAACTTTTCGTGGAAATTAGTTTTAAGCTTTCATTCCTTAGTTCCATCAACAGCAACATACTTATCTCTTGAAAAAGATATTCGACATTTAATTTTGATGGATTTGGGTAATTAAATAATTAATGAAGTATCTGTTCTTGTTTTCCTCAATCTCGAAAGCTAGAATAGATTTCAGAGCTATTGCGCTTTTCAATTAACAATTAATTAGGTCAACCTAAGTTAGTAACTTCTACCCACACTTATTATAAGGTAAAAATTCCAAATAATAATTTATATGATAATAATATATGAATTTTATTAAAAATTTATATTATAATAATATACTTTTATTTTTAAAACACAATAAAATTATTACAACACAAATAGACTTTTAATTAATACAAATGATAAATTTTATTTAAAATTGTAATTTTTAATTGCATTTTAAAAGTAAAATTAAAAAATATATTTAATAATATTAATTTTTTAAAAAAAATTATATATTTTTATATTAATATTTAATATTTAAAAATTTTTATTTACAACAATATAGACTTAAATAACAATAACAAGTTCACAGCAATATCTAACAAATCTTAAAACTGTTGTGATTTGTGAAAACAAAACACAAAAATTCCTAACACGAACTCATTACGTTTGAAACCAAAATTCTTGTTTTGGTTGTTTCCGCTGACTTGCTGTTTTGTTGATGTCATGAAAGAGAATAGAAATTACAAGATTACAATATAATTCACTCCTATGATTATGCGACAGATAGATCAGTATGCATATGCAAATGAACCAGCTAGCCAGCTAGCAAAATCGCGCATATCAATTTTATTGTTGTATTTATTTTTATTGTAATGTATAATTTGAAATATATATATAATAAATAAAAATTAAAAGTTTTATGTGAAATTTAAAATATTTAACATAAAATTTAAAAAAAAATTGATAAATGTTACCAATACAAATTTTAGCATAATATAGTCCCTCTTGAAATCTCTCTCTCCCACTCCATTATTGAGGTTAGAGCTGTCAAACGGGCCGGGTCGGGCTTAATCGGTTCGGGCCGTTTCGGGCTAAGTATTTAAGTGGGCCGGGTCGGGCTGACCCGTTTAATAAACGGGTTGATATT
>JAVXUL010000020.1:4344870-4354974 GCA_035590515.1 Trichilia minutiflora
CTCAATGAACGAGACCATTCATCATAGTTTTCTCCCTTCAATTGGACTTGAGTAATTAAAATACCAAGATTATCAAGCGAAGTGATGCCATATGTCGAGATGATTTTCAGTTGAAAAGTTCCATCAGCGCTAGTAATCGACTTTCCTATGTTAGATTTTTCGATCATGATTTAAAGGGTCAAGTCATAGTTTATTATAACTCTGATACCATAACAAAACTCAAAGATTATTTTGTGAGAATTTTCTTTTGTCTTGTATTGCTTTCACGGTTAAAATATACAAAAGATACAACTCATTACTTCCTAAATTATCTCCTAAAAATATACTAATACAACTAATTTACTTTCTAAATTAATAACTTCTTAAATTAACTCCTAAAAAAAATTATAATAATACACAATACTTTTTGTATTATATCGTCATACATGACACTTTATTTATTATTCAAAACTATTAAAGATAAATTAATGCAGCCGAAGATGAATTTTTTTTAATAGTCCAAAAGATATTTTAAAACACAAGAGGGAATATAGAAACAGAAATGTAAACGTTTACAAATTTAAGAATGTGTTTTTTACAGAGGTTAATTTCATTTCAATAAAAGTACATAATTTTAAAAAGAATTAGATAAATAATTCTTAAAGTCAAAACTTACTAAAATACAAAAATTGGTAATATTATGAAAGATTTTTCTTTTTATAATTAATCATTAACATTTTTACTTTTTTATCTTTTAATAATTATTGACATCAGGAGTCCTCTATCTACATATTAATTAGCATCTTAATTTTTATTTATATTTATGTTTTGAGTTTTATTTGAGCATTAACAAAATTAACTATAAAAGAGTATTTACAATGAAAAAAACATTGTAAAGCATTTTTTAAAAGAATTTGGTATAGTTTTTAATACAGTATTTGTTTACCACCGCAAAATTATCAATACGCCCTAATTTACATAAGCAATTGGTAAACAAGTTCAACTTGTGTATGTCGGTCGTATCATGCCTACTAAAAAATTATTATACAAAAAGAATTAATATTTGTAGAAATTGGACGGGATAAATCACAAAATATAATATTATAGGCCATCGGGGTGTACCAACAGAAATTTATATATAACAGCTGAAAATGACTGAGCAACAAAAAAAATAATACTCAAAAAATAAAAATACAGAAAGAAATCGTTAAAGAGCCCAAACATCGAGAGATGACTGCCCAAACAAAAGATTGACGGCGACTAGGTTGTCTGCCCGGATGCCCCAACTGCCCGAATGTGTCTAATAGCAAATGTCACTGTGTCAGTGCCGAAAGGACAATAAGGACGCGTCGTTTTGGTGCCCGCTATCTGCCCGTCCAAGGCAGACAAATTATGGGCAGAGTTCTTATGTTGGTCTTCGGTCTTGCGTTCCGGAAGGCACGCGCGGTCAGGGTACGTATGTGTTAGTACTAAGTACCTGCAGGACGGGAACCACAATTGTTGCTGATAAAACAGATTTCGGGAAATAGAAAAACAATTAAAAATAAATTTTGAGTAACTTCAAACCCCGCTGTCTCACCTCCGCCAGTCTCACACCTCGGCCTTCTTCCCTGGGAAATCAAATATTGGCATACATTTGGGTTTTGCGTTTTTGGTTTTCCTTTTGCATTCATATTTCATTTTCTGCTAACATTCAGTTGGATTTTTGTGAGAGCTTTTATCATTCTATCATCAGTCCTTTTCAGTCGTGAGAGATCATCCATGAAAATACATTTACCTAACGTTAAGGATTGCCCCAAATTGGCAAATCCCTGGCCTTTAAACCTTATTAGAAAACAAACCCTAAGGCCTTATGGAACAAAAAGACAATTATATTCTTCCTGTTGGTTCATCAACATGTGCGGTTATTTCACATGAACAACTCAACTTGAACTTGATATATATACTTGCAAAATACGTACATGTACAAATATGCTTAATACTTCTACCGAACTATCAACTTGACTTGATTTATATACGTAATTAATTAACAACAATTAATTTATCACGTTAAATAAGATACAAATTTATATTTTAATTTTTAAGTGAATTACCATTTCATATTACTAATTTTTGGTTGGAAATTCCTTCATTATCCTAATTTCATTTTCTAGTTAATAAATTACAATATTCATTGGTTTTCTACACTTTCATCCCTACAGTATATAAACGTATTTTCCATAGATTTACCAATATTTGGAAAGTAACATGTATCAAGTTCCATGAACAAGAATTAAAGTTGCGTAGAATGTGAATAGAAAACTTGTATTAAACAGTCGTCAATTAATAGTTTGAAGCATATAGTGGCCCAGGTTCGCCTAAATATAATCAATACAATATAGTCGACAAATTACTCTTTGATGAATTAGAAGATTGTCTTGACTTAATGATAATTAGGTTTAGATAATACCAAGATAATTATCAGCAATTACTGATTGGTGACTTTATTATCTTCAAAATCAAGCAATAAAATCGTGTATTCTTCATCATCAATAATCTTTAGACAAAGATAGTGATTGACAAACGGTTCCATTAATCTAAGACATGTAGACCCACCTTCTCTTTCCAATCTCCGAACCTCATCTCTTTCCTTTTCACTTTTTTTTTTTTTTAATTCTTATGGCTTTATATTCTACTTGGTTGAAAGTTTCCATGCATGCTTATTAATTTCTACCCACTTGAAGTTCATGAAAGGCAGCTTGTTCACACAATAAATATCATGTTCAAACTTGTGGCTGTCATAAGATTAAAAACTCCTAGTAGGTCAATTCATGCTTTAATGGTCCGCGCGTAGTTTTCGTATACATCAAGTTCATTTATAAAGTATCTTCTATTATTGTTAGAGTAAGATTACGGTGCAGTTCAGGGCTTTTACACATACAAAAGCCACACTATAACAGTTATATTCCATACGCTTTACTATAGCATGCCTCTGTTTGTTATTAGGTAGAATAGTGTTAGGTCAAGAAAAATTTATTCACACTCTTCAGTCTTAGGTCCATCGTGTGGTCCACGTCCATGTCTCCTTTTACGATGTTCTTATCATGAAATTCCTCTCAATTGTGTGAATCGATTTAGACAGCATGTTGTAGTCAAATCAATAACATTTTTCTCTCACAATTACGACAATATTTTGCCTCAGTGCACTGTTGTGCTGCAATCTCGTCAATTAAATCAAGTGATCGATTAGATAATGAGGATTATTTTATGATAATACTTTGATTAGCCCCCCTATACCGTGTTATATAGGTAGGTAAAATAGAGTAACAGTTGAAAAATATGAATTTTGCCGACAATATTCATAGAATTCGAAGCTAGATGTTATACCAACTGTCGTAGGTCAAGAATTAATGCATATAGAACTTTATGTTAAGTTCTTTCAATTAAAAAAATTTATGTTAAGAGAATATATTTACTAGTAATACTAGAGATGTAAATTGACGTGATATATTAGTATTTATTATCACATAATTTATATTATTATTTATTTTATAATTTTATTCTATTAATATTATTGTTATATTCTATAATTTATATAAAGAGTTTGTATCCTTAATGTTAATTGAGATGTTAAAATTTTTAATCAATATTTATTGTTATATCTTATTTATTAAGTAAAAATAATTTTTTTAAAACTCAAAATCTCTTATACTCAATTATTATTATGTCATCCAGTCACATACGGGGATAGGTACACACTTTCGCAAAATCCGTAATCGTAGATTATATAATCCTACCCTTAACTACTAGACGCGTGTGTATCCATAATAATATCAAATGCAGAAATAAATATTTATCAAACAGTTTTTTTAGTTATTATGCTTTTAAAATTAGGATAAACATTAGAATTTAAAATATAAACTCTTTAATTTAGAATTAATTAGGTATAACATATTCCTGCATACATTTCATAAGTTTTAATTATATTTCAGATGAAACCACTAATTTTTAGAGATAATAAAGTTTTTATTACTAATAATAACGTGTTAATGAATAGTTTAAAATTTTCCGCTGAAATATTGATTTCATGAGACGTGATTAGCAAGGAATTAATGTCCATGCAATGGACAATCCCGCTTCTCATCACACAAAAACTTATAATGGTAGCCAACCAAATAAAGCCAACCAATGAAGCAAGAGACAACACGTGTGAATAATTAGCTTGGCAGCAACACACGGTGGGCAATCATCTTTGGCTCTTCGTTAACAAAATTGAAGCCAAAAGTCTCGAGCCAGTGGTTCTATTGTAGTCCGGTGTAGGGACATCAACTTTACGCGTAATTCCTTGTGATTGGCCATCTCCGTGAACTCGTAATCATGTGTTTTGAACAGCATCTTCACCGATACAAACACCAAAGATTATTCTTTTAGGAAACTTGATTACTGATATCATTAGATAGAATTCCTCCGACTCTATATAGTCCCTACAGTCTCCCACTTTCAGCAGTTAAAAATTTCAGTAATAGGATGCGTAGATCAGCTAATGGAATCATAAAAACACCCACATGATGTTGATAATCATTTAATTTTAGGTGAACTCAGTAATCCTTAAAATAGTTTTTTACTCTAGAAAGAATATTGTTTAATTATGTCAAATAGACGAGATTATCTTACTTAATCACAAAATGGTTAATTCTTCAATTGAATATATTATTAGGATAATAGTAGGTCATGTGCTGATTAGATTTCTTGTCAATGAAAAGTGTAAATGATGAAATTATCAGAAGGGTAGAATGGGAAATGGGGGAAAAAGCCAATTACTTCCCTCCAAAAACCACTTACAACAAATTTCCAAATCCAAAACCACCAGGATTTTGATGTATACGATAAAGCAGCTAAGTTTCTTTTTCACATAATTCTATACCTAGCTATATATCAAAGCTTCACAACTCCGCATCCTCTCTTCTTTTATACCAACAAAGCCTGGTCAAGAAAACAAAGCAAGCCATCGATGAACTGAGCTCACAAAGGCAAGTAATGTATGCACCACTCAATCTTCTTTATCTTACATAGATAGATCATCCTACATATACTAATACACAGCACAACCTACTTTCTTTATCTTTCCCTTTTAACTCGAAAAGACTCTTACCCTTATTTGCTTTTGTTGGTTTTGGATGGTTTTAGATCTACAAATTAAGAAGAAAAGATGATTCAAGAACTTTTAGAAGGAGCTACTAATTTTATTGGTGGGGAGAGGAAAATCACCTTCGGTGGAACCATTTTAGAAGGCACTGCTTCTCCTTTACCATTTTCTTCTACAACAACAACAGCAACCATAACAACAACAACAACACCACCTCAGCCGCCGCCACCACCGACTTCTACTGATAATAATTCTAATACTTCGTCCAATTCAGAAAATCAAAACCTGAGGTGCCCACGATGTGATTCCTCTAACACCAAATTCTGTTACTACAACAACTACAATCTTACTCAGCCCCGCCACTTTTGCAAGACCTGTCGTCGTTATTGGACGAAAGGCGGTGCTTTGAGAAATGTACCTATTGGAGGTGGATGCAGGAAAAGCAAGAACGCCAGTATATCAGCTATAAAATTGTCTTCCGCTGCTAAGATGAAAACTGTGGCATATGAGTTAGGAAGATCAGGTCTTGGAAATGGATTGGATCACGAGTTTTCATCAACCCCTATCATGTGGACTTCACCACAAAATTCCCAGCTTCTAGCCTTACTTAGAACCACACAAAACCCTAATATTAACCCTGTTACCTTGTCTAATTCAGTTAGGGTGAAAGACGAGTCGGGTGGGGTTGGAACCCACGTGATAAAGGCTGAGCCAACTGGCGCTGTAAATTCTGGAACCATGGTCTTGGATCCTCTTAATCAGGCTTCTTCTCTGGGTCATTGCAGTCCACTTTGGAAAGCCAATCAGAATCAAGCCCAGCACTACCAACAAAACAGCTTTCTAGTTGGTCACGAAGGTCAAATCTCAGGGATTCAAGAACTGTATCAGAGGCTCAAATCATCAACTAGTTACCGTGCCGATCACTCAACCTCGACAGTCGTTCTAAGCAATGCTGGTTCTTCTGCATCTTCATCTACATCAACCATTTTGGAGTCAGCTCCAGTTGCGGGAGGGGAATTGGGTTTCTGGAATCCAGTTCCCTCGTGGTCTGATTTTCTTCCAACAACTAATGGTGCATACCATTAGGCACCTCACTTTAATCTTCTATTGTGTCCCTAATTATTGTTGTTGTTTCAGTTATGGTTGTCTTGGTTTTGGTATACTAATAGGTTTTAACTTATGTTCTTTTCTCCCTTAATCTGCGTGTGCTTAAAGTGTGCTTTAACTTGATAGTGTACCCACTACCAAGAACGGTTAAAAGTGATATAAGTCCTTGATGTTGCAGTTGATTGCATCCGTTAATTACACATAAACTGTGTCATGGGTCAATTTCTTTGCATTATTCCAACTATAGATGGTTAGGGTTCATCTTTAGACAGGAGATTCAAGTGTCAGTCAATCTTTTCCTTTATTTAATGACACTTGATTAAAGAATTGTGAAAAAATAGAAATAAAAGTTCATAAACTCCCACATGGTTGAAAAAGATAATCTTCTTGGTTAACTAATAAAAATTTTTTGGGAAGAGATGATGTGGTTGGCGTAGAGGATGGCACGCGAAGATTTGCTAAATGTTTTCTTACAAGAAAACGATGAATGGTTAAAGCAGCGTTTTGGAAAGTATTTCGTTAAACAGTGTGTAGATTCTCAGAGTTGGAATTGAAGAAGGATTCTGCCTGCAGCCTTATGTCAATGACTTGTGTCTGGCCTTGCTTGATTTCCTTGAATGGCTTAGATTTTGATTCCCTTGGAGTATACAACGTGCCCTCCTCATTTCTCTCTCTCATTTTAATTTTCCCCCTCTTCTTAGCATACTTTCACAGTTCCACTGGGTGGATGTGGCTGGAATATATTTATTAACTTAATCTAGTCACTGCCGACGAGTGACTTGCTACAGGTTTAATTGCAAAAACCTTCTGTGTTAGATTGAGAGTTCTTTGAAAATGCAACCAGTAGAAAGGATAAGATTTCCACAATTAAGAATATTCTCCAAACTTAATGAAAGATCTTTGACTCTTTGTAGTCCATAAGACCATTATCAACACATAAAAAGGAAAATCTTTGTAGTCCATGCACAAATGTAACACCCCAATTCCAACGTAATTAATACATGTCAAACTTGGATATTACGACTTCAACAAATATTAAATCAAACTTTAAATCAAGACTAATAGTTTGTAAATAAAATATCTTCTTATTATTATTCAGTTAGATCAAGATTTTCCGAAAATATCTCAAATGACAACCGAAATTAATCAGAAGTCGAATAACAAAATCAAACTTTATAATACAACTCAAAATAAAATCATCAATACAACTCTGTGAAGTTATTATCAACTAAATTTACTAAAATCAGATAGTGTCATCTTTAATTAACCCAATAACTTGTGCATTAATAAAATCAGATATGCTAAGGTTAATACGAATAACTTGGTCTTTAATAGTATGCACAATCAAATAGGATACTAGATTTTTTATTAATATATGTCTATATCAAGTTCGATTAGAATCAAAATACTACAAATAGTGAGTAAAATAGTGTCTTTCACATATGGTCAAAGAATGATGAATTAATAAAATAATGACTTGTGTTTACTTTATCCGAAATATTTATCATACTTTACAATTAAATAATTTATAAAATACTTACAAATAGTTTTTAAAAACGTAGTTAAAGTTATTTGTTGAAAACTAACTTAGAAAATAGACAAGTTGTTAAAGTTTATAACATAAATACATTTATATAATAATAAAAATACATACACTTTTTAAAGCATTAAAGAAAGAGCTATGGCTTCTAACCATCCTAAACATAATAATACATAGCTTAATCACAACTATAATAATTTAATCATCAAAAATTATGAACGAATTATCTTAAAGCTATCCCTTTAAGTTCAAACCCCTTGACTAACGGAATATGAATATCAACAATTATTTTGGCTGCCTAAATTTTTTCGAGTTCTCATAAAAGTAAATCACGTTCCATTGTGGAACTTAAAACTCTAAATAACAAAAAATTTATTTGTGAATCATTCACAAAACCTTTTATTATGAGTCACTAAATTTAATCCTTCATATTTTATCTTTTTAGTATCTCAACTAACAAGCGGTATTCAAAATTTTTGAGGACACTAGAAATTAGAAGTTGTATTCTAACTTTTAGATTCTAAATAACTTCACTAATTATTGAAGACTCATGAGTAGTGAATAAGGATGGCAAAATCTCTCACAGGATTTGGAGTTTCACTTGGATTCACCCCAAATAGGGATAACTTATATATATATATATATATAAATAAACAAACAATCACGACTAAATTTTTTTATAATTAATGATTAATTTTAACTTTTATAAAAGGAACCTAGTATTTCATAGTTCATTAGAGTCTTTGATGTATGTTCAAGATTAATTATAAACAAAAATTAATGGTATGGAAAATTATGTATTATACTTTGAACTATATTTTTACTAAATTTTATTCTATTTGATTGTAACTAATTAGATTTGATATAAGTTTTTTTTTTAATCAAGTTAAAGTTTCTATCAGAAAAACTAAATGCAGACGTAGTTTAAAGGTACATATGAGGTAAAGTGAAAATTTTATGATATAACCTAATCATTTAAAATTATTCATAAAATATAATTTGAATTTTATTAATTTATTTCATTTTAAATTATAAGGAAAAAGGTTTAAATCTCATGTTAAAAAAGAGAACAGTAAAAAATAAAGAAAATAACAGTAGGGCAGCTAAATATATAATATTAAAATATTAATTATTGAATGATAATAATATTTTATAATTATTTTTAATATTATTTTAATATTTTGAAGTTAGATAAATATTAACTTTTATATTATAAAAAATAACATAAGGAGAGGAAACCATTCCCGGAATGCAGATTCCCATTCCCATCCCAATTGAACTTATTGAAATATGAGACAACGAATGGGTTCAAACAAAAAATACAGTGGAAAATGGGACAGGTCTCACCCCATTGTCATCCATAATAGTGAAGAATTTTAAATAATATAATTTTTTTTTTAAATTAATAAATTTTTAATAAAAATATAATGTAATATAACCAACTCAGGTACCATATCATTTGGGATTAATCTTTAGAAAAATTATTTTCCTTAAATCAGTACTCTAATTTAAGGTCGAAGTGTATATATTGAACCTTCAGCGAGTGCCACTCATATTCTTCTTCTTTTTCAAGTTTTTCTCTTTGGTTTGCGAAGTATAGCAAGTTTTCACCTTTTCAGTTCTCGTCAATACTTAGAAGTGACCATCTATCTCTAAATGTTCGAGATATCAGTAAAGACTTATCTCTTCTCTATGATTTTTCATAGACAACAAATTTCACTAGTTTATACTGAGCCTGAGGCCTTGACAGAAATTTGATGGAAATAATTTTTATATGTATTAGAAGTTATAATAATTTAAAAATTACATGTAGATGCATAACAAATTTTGTATACTAATTTGAAGAATTTTTAAAGTAAAATAAATTTGTATTTTTGAAAATGCTGCATAAATCAATATTTTTTAAAATAAAAGGATAGTATTCGAAAATTTAATTTTTGAATGATTTAAATAAAATAAAATAAAATTCTAAAAAAAATTTATAATATGTAGTTTAATTATTAAAATATAAACTTCTATAAAAGCTCTCTTTTGTACTACTTTTTAAAAAAAGTTGAAGGGGATCCAAAAGAACTTTATATAGATATAGATATGAACCACTCAAAAATGAAATTAGATAAAGAAATTTAAGAAAGAGTTAGGATTAGACTTTTTATTTTAAGATAACCCTATATATTTATAGCGCGTGGGAAAATCCTGAAATAATCATACAAAATTTTTGGGAATTAAGCAAAATTGATCACTGTTCAAAGTCTGTAATCAAAAATAACTAAATGAATAGTGACGTTGAATTTTAACTTTGACTCAAAATATTTGGACCAAATTACCCTCATCAACTTTACTCATCTTCACC